>JZKD02S1477705.1:167607-179337 GCA_000966675.3 Picea glauca | reverse complement strand
CTAAGCTAAAGGGAATTCGTACTGTATTAATTCTAACATTTCAGAAATGTGATTATGTACGTATAGGTAATCAACTTAAGGAATATTGGCTAGTTGAAAAATGCTAAATGAAATTCTGGAAGTGAACTTGAGATTTATATATATATATTGTTGTAGGTTAGATACAAAGGGATGTATTCAATAATTTAAGAATATCAGACTGTGCAAATGCAAAAATGAAACTTAGAATGAATATATATAAATGATAGGAATGTCCATATATATATATATATATAGTTGTTGTACATAATTCAGAACTACTTAAACATCTAAATACTCATATGGAAACAAGGGTCCCATCATTATATTGGTAACTGAAAGTTCTTAATCAAACCTTTCAGAAGAACAAAAAGTAAAGAATAATAATCTGCCAATAAATTCATAATCCGAGTGCAAAAAGGTTCACATAGTATGTGCACGACAAACATAGACATCCTATTACTCTCGGGTTTCCCTTTCAATATAATATATGTTGAAGGGAATGCAAGAATCAAAGTTTAAAAAACATAGATTTAAATATTATATGTTGCAGGGCACGCATCAAACAAGTTTCCCACACACATACTTCAATATTAGCTAAAGGGAATGCATTAGTCAAGTTTAAACATAGACATATATATTATATGTTGAAGGGAATGCATTAAGGAATTTTTTTAGTGCACAAACTTCAATTTATATATACATGCTGAAGGGAAATGTATCAATCAAATTTAAAGTAAAAATATAGATATAGGAACCAATTGGTTGGTGTTGAAATAACTATAGAATGGTGGCTTCCGAAATAAAATTAGTATGGAAAACATCCAACAGAGACAAAGAAATATCATAACATCCTATTGAAATATAAATTCCTTTACCAAACATAATGGAACTTTCAATACACAATATGAGATTGTGAATTATAGACTCACAAAATACTCATGACTTTTTAGACAATTGACGAGTTTAGGGAAGGGTATCAAATCCTTAAGTCATGGAAGGATTTCAAGCTAGGGTGAGGACCATCATCAAAGTGGAGTGAGGATTTAATCACTCAATGAAAAAACCCTTGTAAAATTTCAATAAGTTTCTTCCTATGCTCTGTTGAGCCTATGATACAAACGAGAACTCTTGTGCAGTTCGTGAGGACTCAAAACTAGGTCACAACATGAAAGATAATGGAAGACCAATAAAGGAATATAAAAGGATGATGACAAACCCTAAGATCAAATACATGCAAGAAACCTTATAGAATTTCTATTATGGATTGAGGAAGTCGAAAAAGTAAGAAGATGATTAACGTATGATATACACCATGTAAAACCAAAATCACAGAAAGCTTTTAGAATAATACGATAAAGAGGCATTCTTACCTAGTTCAGGGTGGTGTCTATATAATAGTCATATATCCATTTCTCCCACCCAGGATGAACCTTATTCACGACTCAGGGAATGTACACCAGACGGATCCTTCAGAGATAACACCAGAGAAGTTTTCACAGAGGGACATAGCCTAAGGAAGTGAAACAATAACCTAAGACAACATTCAAAAATTGAGTAATAGAGGTAGTTAATGAACCTTTTACTATACCATGTGATCAATGGGAGGTGGCATACTCTTCTTTGGACATGAGGGACAGACAACAAGCCTCGAAAGGAACCCTTTGTAGACCACCATTAATTAACTGGACAGAGGTTTCAGTGCAAACCCTGACACATCCCCTTCTGAATTCATGTCGAGTTATTGTGAAGGATGACTATGCTTCAGGACACTATGCACATGACTGTCGAGGCTAGTCTCTCATTTAGTTAGGCTGTAACTATCTGAAAGTTATCATTATTCAAGCTCATAAGGAGGAAGGTTATCATTGGACCCCTCAACGACGTTTGACCAACTTCAACTATGCTAATATGGACCAGGAGTTAATCACAACCGGCTCTCATACTTTTGCTCAGTTAAAACTAAACTTAAATTCACCATTATGGTAAGGACCGTACCTTGTTTCACGAAAGGCATATGATTTATGGAACCTAATCTTTCATTTATACCCTGGTGTTTAATAAACATTAATACTATCCAGGAAAGGGACACGATTAATAATTAAGACATTGGGAAATACCCAATTATAAATACTCATGCCTAGAAATGGGAAATTACGAAGGACCCTTAATACTATAAACTATAACATATGAATATATATGGAGGGATTAAATTATTAGTGGTATTTATATATAAATAAATGCTAACATGTATACATGGAGATGTTATGAACCTTGGGGAATACTACTAACCCTTCCCACTTATGTTAGAAATGTTAAGTAATTTGAGAGGATAGGTTATGGCAAGGCCATCCTTAGATATATATGACTACTATATAGTATGAGTAGACTCCAAAATAAAAACCCTTATAACAATGACAAGGTTTATGAATAAATGGAAACATAAACCCTGCGAGANAACATAATGGAACTTTCAATACACAATATGAGATTGTGAATTATAGACTCACAAAATACTCATGACTTTTTAGACAATTGACGAGTTTAGGGAAGGGTATCAAATCCTTAAGTCACGGAAGGATTTCAAGCTAGGGTGAGGACCATCATCAAAGTGGAGTGAGGATTTAATCACTCAATGAAAAAACCCTTGTAAAATTTCAATAAGTTTCTTCCTATGCTCTGCTGAGCCTATGATACAAACGAGAACTCTTGTGCAGTTCGTGAGGACTCAAAACTAGGTCACAACATGAAAGATAATGGAAGACCAATAAAGGAATATAGAAGGATGATGACAAACCCTAAGATAAAATACATGCAAGAAACCTTATAGAATTTCTATTCTGGATTGAGGAAGTCAAAAAAGTAAGAAGATGATTAACGTATGATATACACCATGTAAAACCAAAATCACAGAAAGCTTTTAGAATAATACGATAAAGAGGCATTCTTACCTAGTTCAGGGTGGTGTCTATATAATAGTCATATATCCATTTCTCCCACCCAGGATGAACCTTATTCATGACTCAGGGAATGTACACCAGACGGATCCTTCAGAGATAACACTAGAGAAGTTTTCACAGAGGGACATAGCCTAAGGAAGTGAAACAATAACCTAAGAGAACATTCAAAAATTGAGTAATAGAGGTAGTTAATGAACCTTGTACTATACCATGTGATCAATGGGAGGTGGCATACTCTTCTTTGGACATGAGGGACAGACAACAAGCCTCAAAAGGAACCCTTTGTAGACCACCATTAATTAACTGGATAGAGGTTTCAGTGAAAACCCTGACACATCCCCTTCTGAATTCATGTCGAGTTATTGTGAAGGATGACTATGCTTCAAGACACTATGCACATGATTGTCGAGGCTAGTCTCTCATTTAGTTAGGCTGTAACTATCTGAAAGTTATCATTATTCAAGCTCATAAGGAGGAAGGTTATCATTGGACCCCTCAACGATGTTTGACCAACTTCAACTATGCTAATATGGACCAGGAGTTAATCACAACTGGCTCTCATATTGTTGCTCAGTTAAAACTAAACTTAAATTCACCATTATGGTAAGGACCGTACTTGTTTCACGAAAGGCATATGATTTATGGAACCTAATCTTTCATTTATACCCTGGTGTTTAATAAACATTAATACTATCCAGGAAAGGGACACGATTAATAATTAAGACATTGGGAAATACCCAATTATAAATACTCATGCCTAGAAATGGGAAATTACGAAGGACCCTTAATACTATAAACTATAACATATGAATATATATGGAGGGATTAAATTATTAGTGGTATTTATATATAAATAAATGCTAACATGTATACATGGAGATGTTATGAACCTTGGGGAATACTACTAACCCTTCCCACTTATGTTAGAAATGTTAAGTAATTTGAGAGGATAGGTTATGGCAAGGCCATCCTTAGATATATATGACTACTATATAGTATGAGTAGACTCCAAAATAAAAACCCTTATAACAATGACAAGGTTTATGAATAAATGGAAACATAAACCCTGCGAGANGCTCTGCTGAGCCTATGATACAAACGAGAACTCTTGTGCAGTTCGTGAGGACTCAAAACTAGGTCACAACATGAAAGATAATGGAAGACCAATAAAGGAATATAGAAGGATGATGCCAAACTCTAAGATAAAATACATGCAAGAAACCTTATAGAATTTCTATTCTGGATTGAGGAAGTCGAAAAAGTAAGAAGATGATTAACGTATGATATACACCATGTAAAACCAAAATCACAGAAAGCTTTTAGAATAATACGATAAAGAGGCATTCTTACCTAGTTCAGGGTGGTGTCTATATAATAGTCATATATCCATTTCTCCCACCCAGGATGAACCTTATTCACGACTCAGGGAATGTACACCAGACGGATCCTTCAGAGATAACACCAGAGAAGTTTTCACAGAGGGACATAGCCTAAGGAAGTGAAACAATAACCTAAGAGAACATTCAAAAATTGAGTAATAGAGGTATTTAATGAACCTTGTACTATACCATGTGATCAATGGGAGGTGGCATACTCTTATTTGGACATGAGGGACAGACAACAAGCCTCGAAAGGAACCCTTTGTAGACCACCATTAATTAACTGGATAGAGGTTTCAGTGCAAACCCTGACACATCCCCTTCTGAATTCATGTCGAGTTATTGTGAAGGACGACTATGCTTCAGGACACTATGCACATGACTGTCGAGGCTAGTCTCTCATTTAGTTAGGCTGTAACTATCTGAAAGTTATCATTATTCAAGCTCATAAGGATGAAGGTTATCATTGGACCCCTCAACGACGTTTGACCAACTTCAACTATGCTAATATGGACCAGGAGTTAATCACAACCGGCTCTCATACTGTTGCTCGGTTAAAACTAAACTTAAATTCACCATTATGGTAAGGACCGTACCTTGTTTCACGAAAGGCATATGATTTATGGAACCTAATCTTTCATTTATACCCTGGTGTTTAATAAACATTAATACTATCCAGGAAAGGGACACGATTAATAATTAAGACATTGGGAAATACCCAATTATAAATACTCATGCCTAGAAATGGGAAATTACGAAGGACCCTTAATACTATAAACTATAACATATGAATATATATGGAGGGATTAAATTATTAGTGGTATTTATATATAAATAAATGCTAACATGTATACATGGAGATGTTATGAACCTTGGGGAATACTACTAACCCTTCCCACTTATGTTAGAAATGTTAAGTAATTTGAGAGGATAGGTTATGGCAAGGCCATCCTTAGATATATATGACTACTATATAGTATGAGTAGACTCCAAAATAAAAACCCTTATAACAATGACAAGGTTTATGAATAAATGGAAACATAAACCCTGCGAGAGTTAAATAGTGATGACAACTTCCCATTGAATTGTCTTTATGTCTTTTGAACATGTTGTTTGAAGGGAAAGAGAGTTAATGTCCCTAACAAAAAGAAAAATTTTATTGGTAAATTGGAGAACATTACATATGGTATCATAGTAGAGGTTACAACACTTGGACCTTAAACAGGGAAAAAAATGTTTACTTAGTACATGCTTTTCATTCAATGAAAAAAGTAACAAAAAATTTATTGTTACAAACAAAAAAGTGTTATCTTTGTTGTAATAATGGCAACACGGAATGAAGAGGAGGTCAGGATTGAGGAGAATACTAAGCAAGGACCTCCTGAAGAACCTAGGCAGAACAGTGAAGGAAGTTCAGCTACCCAAGTTCTGGAACCATGAAAAATATAATTGTGGAACTACAAGTTTTCAAGGAAGACAATGAGAAACTAAAAAAGGCACAACAAGAACAACAAGAAATAAATGAAGTATTGTTTTGAAGCATTGTAATGAAGAAGATCCCAAAATACGATAACCAGGAAGAAGAGGTCAATAAAAGGGCCTCCAAGAATGTTGGTCCTAAAGCGGAAAAAGGGAACAACTCCTATGAAGGTACGACATCAGCAGAAGATGAAACCACCACACAAAGAAAAAGGAAACAGGTGGACCATCTGGAGGGCGAGTTTAAGAAAATAAAATTGTCCACCTTTGATGAGGAATCCAGGATAGAGGAGGAGGATGAAGCATGGTTATTAGGCATTAAAAAATATTTCCAGATCTACAACTATTACAAGAACATGAAGGTCGGAATGGCCATCTATAATCTGAAAGGAAAAGAAAGTATATTGTGGAAGGACCTGAAGTTGGCCAAGGGCCTCAAGGAAAAACAGATGGAGTGGTTATATTTCAAGAAGTAATTTAAGAAATAGTGTTTATCTGAGAGTTACTATGAAATAAAAACCAAAGAATTTTATGAGCTACGACTTGGTAAAATGACTATGGATGACCTGATAAACAAATTTATGGAATTACTAATGTTTGTGTCTTATATATGGGAGGACAAAGTAAAAATCCAGTGGCTCCTAAGTTGTTTACCACAGTCCTATAAAGATAGAATGAAATTAGACAACCCTAATTCCTTAAGTGAAGTTTTTAGGAAATCCCGAATGTGTTACGACCAATACAAACAATGTTTGGAATTTCCCAAGGCATGAAAAGACAAGAAACAAGACCATGTGAACCAACGAAAAAAGGGATATCAACCAACCCCTTTCCAGAACGCAGAAAATATTTTTCCAAGGAAAAGTTTTCACTCCAATAACCAGAACACCCAAGAAGGTGGTAAACTAGTTAATCTAGGAATAAAGAAGTTTGGGGACAACCCGAAAGAATCGTTAAAATGATGGGAATGTAGAGAACCTCACTTCAGGAGGAATTGTCCACGATTAACTTCTACAGTCGAGACTACTGTTCACAACCTACAGGAACCCTCTACAGTGGGAGATCTGGGAAAAATCTTACATAGGATCAATGCAGTCATGGATGGCCAACAAGATGATCACCAATCCACTGTAGTGGATGTTCAAGGTAAAATTAACAATACTCTTGTTTCTGTTTTAATTAATCTAGGAGCTACTTTGAGTTATGTTGCTCATGGAGTAGTGGATTCAAATAAACTTAAGAAAATAAGACATGAAAAATCTTGGCTAGTACAACTAGCAACAGGAACAAAAAAAAAAGTATCTGATTTTATTTATGACTGTGAGTTCAGTTTAGGTGGTCAAAACACAAAGATAAATATGAATATTCTACCATTAGGGTCTTATGATATAATTATTGGAATGGATTGGT
Source organism: Picea glauca (assembly GCA_000966675.3). Classification (NCBI taxonomy): domain Eukaryota; kingdom Viridiplantae; phylum Streptophyta; class Pinopsida; order Pinales; family Pinaceae; genus Picea; species Picea glauca. The sequence continues at coordinate 172,091 of JZKD02S1477705.1, read as the reverse complement.
TAGAAAGGCATAAAGAAGTTTTAGATTGTTATGAAAAATCACTCAATTACAAAGACAAAAATGACACTATTAGGATAGTACAAGGCATATGAAAACCAGTCTCATTTAGGCATATTTCAGCAATGCAATTTAAGAAATGCATGAGAAAAGGTTGTCATATTTATGCTATACAAGTGACAAATCTGTTGGAAAAAGAAAATAAACCTAGCCTAGAATATTTTTTCATCTTACATGATTTTAGAGATGTGTTTGTTGATGAAATACTTGAACTTCCCCCAAGAAGGNTGACGAGTTTAGGGAAGGGTATCAAATCCTTAAGTCACGGAAGGATTTCAAGCTAGGGTGAGGACCGTCATCAAAGTGGAGTGAAGATTTAATCACTCAATGAAAAAACCCTTGTAAAATTTCAATAAGTTTCTTCCTATGCTCTGGTGAGCCTATGATACAAACGAGAACTCCTGTGCAGTTCATGAGGACTCAAAACTAGGTCACAACATGAAAGATAATGGAAGACCAATAAAGGAATATAGAAGGATGACGAAAAACCCTAAGATAAAATACATGCAACAAACCTTATAGAATTTCTATTCCGGATTGAGGAAGTCGAAAAAGCAAGAACATGATTAACGTATGATATACACCATGTAAAACCAAAATCACAGAAAGCTTTTAGAATAATACGATAGAGAGGCATTCTTACCTAGTTCAGGGTGGTGTCTATATAACAGTCATATATCCATTTCTCCCACCCAGGATGAATCTTATTCATGACTCAAGGAATGTACAATAGACGGATCCTTCAGAAATAACACTAGAGAAGTTTTCACAGAGGGACAGAGCCTAAGGAAGTGAAACAATAACCTAAGAGACCATTCAAAAATTGAGTAATAGAGGTAGTTAATGAACCTTGTATGATACCATGTGATCGATGGGAGGTGGCATACTCTTCTTTGGACATGAGGGACAGACAACAAGCCTCGAAAGGAACCCTTTGTAGAACACCATTAATTAATTGGACAGAGGTTTCAGTGCAAACCCTGACACATCCCCTTCTGAATTCATGTCGAGTTATTGCAAAGGAGGACTATGCTTCAGGACACTATGCACATGACTTTCGAGGCTAGTCTCTCATTTAGTTAGGCTGTAACTATCTGAAAGTTATCATTATTCAAGCTCATAAGGAGGAAGGTTATCATTGGACCCCTCAACGACGTTTGACCAACTCCAACTATGCTAATATGTACCAGGAGTTAATCACAACCGGCTCTCATACTGTTTCTCAGTTAAAACTAAACTTAAATTCACCATTATGGTAAGGACCGTACCTTGTTTCATGAAAGGCATATGATTTATGGAACCTAATCTTTAATTTATACCCTGGTGTTTAACAAACATTAATACTATCCAGGAAAGGGACACGATTAATAATTAAGACATTGGGAAATACCGAATTATAAATACTCATGCCTAGAAATGGGAAATTATGAAGGACCCTTAATAGTATAAACTATAACATATGAATATATATGGAGGGATTAAATTATTAGTGGTATTTATATATAAATAAATGTTAATATGTATACATGGAGATGTTATGAACCTTGGGGATTACTACTAACCCTTCCCACTTATGTTAGAAATGTTAAGTAATTTGAGAGGATAGGTTATGGCAAGGCCATCCTTAGATATATATGACTACTATATAGTATGAGTAGACTCCGAAATAAAAACACTTATAACAATGACAAGGTTTATGAATAAATGGAAACATAGACCTTGCGAGAGTTAAATAGTGATGACAACTACCCATTGAATTGTCTTTATGTCTTTTGAACATGTTGTTTGAAGGGAAAGAGAGTTAATGTCCCTAACAAAAATAAAATTTTTATTGGTAAATTTGGAGAACATTACATATGGTATCATAGTAGAGGTTACAACACTTGGACCTTAAATAGGGACAAAAATGTTTACTTAGTACATGATTTTCATTCAATGAAAAAACTAACAAAACATTTATTGTTACAAACAAAAAAGTGTTATTTTTGTTGTAATAATGGCAACACAAAATGAAGAGGAGTTCAGGCTTGAGGAGAATCCTAAGCAAGGACCTCCTGAAGAACCTAGGCAGAACAGTGAAGGAAGTTCAGCTACCCAAGTTCTGGAAACCATGAAAAATATAATTGTGGAAATACAAGTTTTCAAGGAAGACAATGAGAAACTAAAAAAGGCAGAACAAGAACAACAAGAAATAAATGAAGTATTGTTTTGAAGCATTGTAATGAAGAAGATCCCAAAATACGATAACTAGGAAGAAGAGGTCGATAAAAGGGCCTCCAAGAATGTTGGTCCTAAAGAGGAAAAATGGAACAACTCCTCTGAAGGTACGACATCAACAGTAGATGAAACCACCACACAAAGAAAAAGGAAGCAGGCGGACCATCTGGAGGGAGAGTTTAAGAAAATAAAACTGTCCACCTTTGATGAGGAATCCAGGATAGAGGAGGAGGATGAAGCATGGTTATTAGGCATTAAAAAATATTTCCAGATCTACAACTATTACAAGAACATGAAGGTCAGAATGGCCATCTATAACCTGAAAGGAAAAGCAAGTATATGGTGGAAGGACCTGAAGTTGGCCAAGGGCCTCAAGGAAAAACAAATGGAGTGGTCAGATTTCAAGAAGTACTTTAAGAAATAGTATTTATCAGACACTTACTATGAAATAAAAACCAAAGAATTTTATGAGCTATGACTTGGTAAAATGACTATGGATGACCTGATAAACAAATTTATGGAATTACTAATGTTTGTTCCTTATATATGGGAGGACAAAGTAAAAATCCAGTGGCTCCTAAGTTGTTTACCACAGTCCTATAAAGACAGAATGAAATTAGACAACCCCAATTCCTTAAGTGAAGTTTTTAGGAAATCTCGAATGTGTAACAACCAATACAAACAATGATTGGAATTTCCCAAGGTGTGGAAAGACAAGAAACAAGACCATGTGAACCAATGAAAAAAGGGATATCAACCAACCCCTTTTCGGAATGCAGAAAATATTTTTCCAAGGAAATTTTTTCACTCCAATAACCAGAACACCCAAGGAGGTGGTAAACTAGTTAATCTAGGAATAAAGAAGTTTGGGGACAACCCCAAAGAACCGTTAAAATGATGGGAATGTAGAGAACCTCACTTCAGGAGGAATTGTCCACGATTAACTTCTACAGTCAGGACTACTGTTCACGACCTACAGGAACCCTCTACAGTGGGAGATTTGGGAAAAATCTTACATAGGATCAATGCAGTCATGGATGGCCAACAAGATGATCACCAATCCACTGTAGTGGATGTTCAAGGTAAAATTAACAATACTCTTGTTTCTGTTTTTATTAATCTAGGAGCTACTTTGAGTTATGTTGCTCCTGGAGTAGTGGATTCAAATAAACTTAAGAAATGAAGACATGAAAAATCTTGGCTAGTACAACTAGCAACAGGAACAAAAAGAAAAGTATCTGATTTTATTTATGACTGTGAGTTCAGTTTAGGTGGTCAAAACACAAAGATAAATCTGAATATTCTACCATTAGGGTCTTATGATATAATTATTGGAATGGACTGGTTAGAAAGGCATAAAGAAGTTTTATTTTGTTATGAAAAATCACTCAATTACAAAGACGAAAATGACACTATTAGGATAGTTCAAGGCATATGAAAACTAGTCTCAGTTAGGCATATTTCAGCAATGCAATTTAAGAAATGCATGACAAAAGGTTGTCATATTTATGCTATACAAGTGACAAATGTGTTGGAAAAAGAAAATAAACCTAGCCTAGAATATTTTTTCATCTTACATTATTTTAGAGATGTGTTTGTTGATGAAATACCTGAACTTCCCCCAAGAAGGGATATAGATTTTTCTATCGACCTACTTTCTGGTTCATCCCCCATCTCTAAAGCACCCTACAGGATGTGTTTTCCCGAATTAACAGAATTAAAGATCCGAATACAATAACTGTTGGAAAAAGAGTATATTAGACCAAGTGTCTTGCCATGGGGAGCACCAGTCCTTTTTGTTAAAAATAAAGACAAAACTCTAATATTATGCATTGATTACAAGTACTTAAACAAAATGACTGTTAAGAAAAAATACCCCTTACCTAGAATGAATGATCTGTTTGATCAAGTGGGAGGGTAAAATATATTTTATAAATTGGATTTAATATCTAGTTATCACCCAGTTAGAATAAAAGATGAAGACATATGCAATAGAACGTTCAGAATGAGATATGGACATTACAAATTTGTTTTCATACTGTTTGGTCTCACTAATGCACCAACAACATTTATTTGTTTAATGAGCATCATTTTTAGTCAATACTTGGATAAGTTTGTTTTGGTATTTATCGATGATATCCTAGTGTATTCTAAAAAAAAATAAGAACACAAAGAACACCTAAGGATAGTATTGAAAACATTAAGAAAAC
>JZKD02S1477705.1:112265-127946 GCA_000966675.3 Picea glauca | reverse complement strand
TCAGTCTTCTTCGACTTCTCTTAGCAGATGTCATCAGTGGTTTTTGGCAGTCTCATAGTGTCATGCCTCAGTAGCCCTCCGATCATTTCTTGATCCAACGGTTCAGATTAAATCGGGATTTCATATATCGTGATTTCAACATTTGCGATGACATAAAACTTATGTCCACGGGATTCGCGATTTCCTGATTTGCGATGAGCTTTAGCCCTCCTGGCAGAACCCTGGTCCATGTGACCGTTACCCGTGATCACCTCCTTATCTCTGACAGCTGGCCTCCACTTATCGGGGTTTCGCGGATCACGATTCACAAAACTCTTGTCAACGGGATCCCCGATTTCCCGATGAACAAAATGCCGATGGCGCCTTGATCATCAACACCTGTCCCTTAGTTGGATGGTCCCGATCCCTTCGGGATTTCAAGGCTTTCGATGTTAATTGACTATCATTCCAAAGTCCTGATCGCCGATGCCTCTGCTGACGTCACACGTGGTTTGACACATGTTAGATCCTGCCACGTGTCACTCTGATTTGTGAATTTCATGAGCCTAAAGTGTTAGATCTGCCTGACACCTGTCATCCTCTGATTGTGCCATGTGTCCCTGGGTGACGTGGTATACCGACATGAGTTGGATCAACGGTCTAGATGCAATCTTGGCTCAACGGCTGTGATTTCATTGCGAAATCGCATATCGCGAGTTCGGGGTTTTCGTTGTCATTGTTCACGAGCCTCATGAAACTCCGATTCTCGATTCTCCGATGAAGCCTCCCGGCTGCCACACATCCATCCAAATGAACGGTCCAGATCCCCACTTGATTTTAACGGCTGCGATCATATCACGAAATCGGAGTTTCCGTTGTCAAGTGTTCTTTGCATTTTAAAATCGCGATCCCCGATTCTCCGATGGCTTATCTCCCTCGCAGCTTCTGCATATCGGACAGTTGTCGAGGTTTGATTCCAATCTGACGGCTTAGCTCACTTCTTTTCTATGCTTACCTCCTACGCTTAACATCTGTGCAGCTTCTCCCGATCCAACAGCTGTCGGGATTTCCGAGTGAGATCCGACGGTTCTCGGTCTCTTTCCTATGCTTCTTGTGCATGTAAGACTGCTATTCCTCCTGAGATTAATTTCCTTTGTCTTCTGTTTGCCTGTCATCTTCACTATTGTACTTGCCATCAATGACAAGCATATGATAATTGTTTACACATTTCCAACAGCATATAGGTGCAGCCCCTCTCCCTGTTGTGTGAACTAGGTGTGGACCCATTTTTATATTGCTGTCGTAGTGTGACTATGAATGTAATCCTATTTTCTGCTGTGGGTGACTACAGTGACCTCCTTCTTTGAGATTTTGGCCTTTTCCCAACCTACCTTGTGTGAAGGCTTTTGTCCACATAATTTTTATGTGAGGGTTTGAGTGTTTTTCCTTCTGTTTGTGTGAGGGTTTATCCATAGGTTTTTTGAGTGGTGTTTTTGGATGATTCGAGTCTCCTTTGTTTGAGGGTTTAACTGTGTGAAGTCTCTTTGGTTTCTATCCCCTTGGTGGCAAGAAATTTCTTCATCTCTTGGAAAGATATCCAACCTACATGGTGGATCTATGAACTAGGCTTTGTCTAAGCATAATTACAAATGGTTCTGCATCTCTTGTGTTGAATGTGACTTCTTTAGAGGTAAGGTTTCAGGACAAGGTAAGCTACCTATTCTTTATTTTCAAATCTAGATTTTTGTTGTGAGTTTTGTATTGTTTGATCGAACTAGATTTATGTATCAGCATTAATTATTATAGATTATCAGATCTGAATAATGTTGTTGAGTTTTTCAGTCATTATTGTTTAGATCTATTTAACCTAGCTTAGATCTATTTCTAGTTTGGATCTATTATTTTAGATTTGTATCAGATATTTTACTTAGATCTGCTATTGATCTACTTAGCATCAGATCCATTGATAAATGAAGTCTGTGTTAACATTGGTTACTGTTTAGATATTCTAATGATTTTCTAATCAAGAAATAGTACACTGGTTGAGTTTAGTTCATGTCTAAACTTTGTGTATATTTGCATTTTGATTATTCTTCCTAAGTTCAGTAGCTCTCATTATGATCTAGCTGCCTTCCTAACTGAAATTTATAAAAAGACATCTCTGTCCTGCATTACTTTTATAATTCTAATAGTGGTGTTGTGCAATTTCTTGGAGAAATCGTTGTTCTGAGAGTTGTTCCTGTTGTTGATGGAAGGTACCTTGAGGAGCCCAAGCAAGTGAGACATAGGTTGGAGATGTTGGTTGGAAGCCCAAGAAGACTTCAAAAGGTGAAAACCCTATAGAAGAATGTGTTTCCTTGTTGTATCTATGTTATAAAATGTGCAAGTAATTGTCCCATTGTTTGTTGTGCCCAAAATGAGTTCAGAGAGCATGAACCAAGACCCTGTTGACAAACTCTGTTTGGCCATCCGTTTGAGGATGAAATGCAGTAGAAAACTTGATTTGGCACCCCAATAGTGCCCATATTGTCTTACAAAATGTGTTTAGGAAGCGAGAATCTCTGTCTAAGATGATAGTGTCTGGGAGGCCAAAATGGGGGCATACATGTCGGAAGTAGAGTTTCATTGTTTGCATTGTTGTAGTAGTCTTTGTGCATGGGATAGAAAGTTACATTTTGTTGAAGTGACATACCACTACCCATATTGCATCATGTTTATTTTGGGTTGTTGGAAGTCCACTTAGGAAATCCATTGAGATTGACTCCCAAGGCCGAGAAGGTAGAGGCAGTGGTTTATATAACCCATGCTTCTGGTTGGATGGCTTGGATTGTGAGCATAATGCAAGGAATGATGAATTTTTTAACTTGAGGCTGCATGGAAGGAAAATGGAAATGGTGTTGCATATTTTGGATGGTCTTTGTGGTACCAAAGTGGCCCCCATAGGTTGAAGCATTCTCCTCTCTGATGAGAAAGAGGTGGTCCTCTAAGTGTGGAACACATAACAAATTCAACTTATAGAGCCACCCATCCTAAATAGTGTAGTTTAGGAAGGGGGCCTAATTGATCACTGTGGGAGTTTGAAATGCCCCCCAAATCTCTTGAAAGTTGGGTTCAATAGCTTATTGATCCTTCCATGTTTCATAAGTAGCACAATGCACTTCTAGAATTGAAAGAACTAGAGTGGGAGGTCGGCTTAGCAAATCAACCATATTATTAAAAGTTTCTTTCTTATATCTGATGACCAAGTGAAATTGTTGAATATAGGAGGCCCATTTAAGGTGTCTTTGTTCTTAAATCTTCCACTGAGAGTTGATGAAAATCAAAGGGTAGTGGTCTATATGAAAAATTGTTTATTTACCCAACAAATAATGCCTCCATTGCTTGAGCGCTTGAATGAGACTGTAAAATTCCTTGTCATAGGTGCTATAATTTGTTTTTACCTCAGACAGGATTTTGAAGTGGTAAGCAATGGTGTGTCCTCCTTGTTTAAGTATGGCACCAGTAGCATATTCTGAGGCATAAGACTCAATATCAAAGGGTTGGGAGAGGTCTGACGGGTGTGATATAATGGATGAGTAGAAGGATTCTTTGAGCTGACAAAAGTGACTAGTTTCTTTTTTAGTCTAGGTAAATGTAGAAGAACTATTTGAGAATTGATGCAAAGGAGAAGAAAGATGTGAAAAATAGGGAATGAACTTACGATAGAAATTGATGCCACCCAGAAATATTTTACACTCCCTAGTTGAATAAGGTAGTGGCCATTGCTTCAATGCTTGGATGTGAGTTGGATCTAGTTGAATACCCTCAGAGATGACCACAAAGCCAAGATAGGGAACTAAAGTCTCACAAAAATATGACTTCTTCTCTTTGACTTGTAACTTATGTTCTCGAAGGATTTGGAGAACTTGGCGGACATGTTGCATGTGAGTGTCCCATGTCCGACTAAAGATGAGAATGTCATCTATGTAGATGACCAAAAATAAACCCAAATGTTCCCTAAATATGTCATTGATGAGCCTCATGAAAGTGGTTGGGGCGTTGGTGAGGTCAAAGGGCATAACTTTCCACTCAAAAAGACCAAATTTGGTCTTGAAAGTTGTTTTCCAAACATCATNTTGTTTGCATTGTTGTAGTAGTCTTTGTGCATGGGATAAAAAGTTACATTTTGTTGAAGTGACATACCACTACCCATATTGCATCATGTTTCTTTTGGGTTGTTGGAAGTCCACTAAGGAATTCCATTGAGATTGACTCCCAAGGACGAGAAGGTAGAGGCAGTGGTTTATATAACCCATGCTTCTGGTTGGATGGCTTGGATTGTGAGAATAATGCAAGGAATGATGAATTTTTTAACTTGAGGCTGCATGGAAGGCCAATGGAAATGGTGTTGCATATTTTGGATGGTATTTGTGGTACAAAAGTGGCCCCCATAGGTTGAAGCATTCTCCTCTCTGATGAGAAAGAGGTGGTCCTCTGAGTGTGGAACACATAACAAATTCAAATTATAGAGACACCCATCCTGAATAGTGTAGTTTAGGAAGGGGGCCTAATTGATCACTGTGGGAGTTTGAAATGCCCCCCAAATCTCTTGAAAGTTGGGTTCAGTAGCTTATTGATCCTTCCATGTTTCATAAGTAGCACAACGCACTTCTTGAATTGAAAGAACTGGAGTGGGATGTCGGCTTAGCAAATCAACCATATTATTAAAAGTTCCATTCTTATATCTGATGACCAAGTGAAATTGTTGAATATAGGAGGCCCATTTAAGGTGCCTTTGTTCCTAAATCTTCCACTGAGAGTTGATGAAAATCAAAGCGTGGTGGTCTATATGAAAAATTGTTTATTAACCCAACAAATAATGCCTCCATTGCTTGAGCGCTTGAATGAGACTGTAAAATTCTTTGTCATAGGTGCTATAATTTGTTTTTACCTCAGACAAGATTTTGAAGTGGTAAGCAATGGGGTGTGCTCCTTGTTTAAGTATGGCACCAATAACATATTCTAAGGCATAAGACTCGATATCAAAGGGTTGGGAGAGGTCTGATGGGTGTGATATAATGGATGAGCAGAAGGATTCCTTGAGCTGACAAAAGTGACTAGTTTCTTTTTTAGTCTAGGTAAATGTAGAAGAACTATTTGAGAATTGATGCAAAGGAGAAGAAAGATGTGAAAAATAGGGAATGAACTTACGATAGAAATTGATGCCACCCAGAAATATTTTACACTCCCTAGTTGAATAAGGCAGTGGCCATTGCTTCAATGCTTGGATGCAAGTTGGATCTAGTTGAATACCCTCAGAGATGACCACAAAGCCAAGATAGGGAACTGAAGTCTCACAAAAATATGACTTCTTCTCTTTGACTTGTAACTTATGTTCTCGGAGGATTTGGAGAACTTGGCGGACATGTTGCATGTGAGTGTCCCATGTNCCCATGCTTCTGGTTGGATGGCTTGGATTGTGAGAATAATGCAAGGAATGATGAATTTTTTAACTTGAGGCTGCATGGAAGGCCAATGGAAATGGTGTTGCATATTTTGGATGGTCTTTGTGGTACCAAAGTGGCCCCCATAGGTTGAAGCATTCTCCTCTCTGATGAGAAAGAGGTGGTCCTCTGAGTGTGGAACACATAACAAATTCAACTTATAGAGACACCCATCCTGAATAGTGTAGTTTAGGAAGGGGGACTAATTGATCACTGTGGGAGTTTGAAATGCCCCCCAAATCTCTTGAAAGTTGGGTTCAGTAGCTTATTGATCCTTCCATGTTTCATAAGTAGCACAACGCACTTCTTGAATTGAAAGAACTGGAGTGGGAGGTCGGCTTAGCAAATCAACCATATTATTAAAAGTTCCATTCTTATATCTGATGACCAAGTGGAATTGTTGAATATAGGAGGCCCATTTAAGGTGCCTTTGTTCCTAAATCTTTCACTAAGAGTTGATGAAAATCAAAGCGTGGTGGTCTATATGAAAAATTGTTTATTAACCCAACAAATAATCCCTCCATTGCTTGAGCGCTTGAATGAGACTGTAAAATTCCTTGTCATAGGTGCTATAATTTGTTTTTACCTCAGACATGATTTTGAAGTGGTAAGCAATGGGGTGTGCTCCTTGTTTAAGGATGGCACCAATAGCATATTCTAAGGCATAAGACTCGATATCAAAGGGTTGGGAGAGGTCTGATGGGTGTGATATAATGGATGAGCAGAAGGATTCCTTGAGCTGACAAAAGTGACTAGTTTATTTTTTAGTCTAGGTAAATGTAGAAGAACTATTTGAGAATTGNAATAGTGTAGTTTAGGAAGGGGGCCTAATTGATCACTGTGGGAGTTTGAAATGCCCCCCAAATCTCTTGAAAGTTGGGTTCAGTAGCTTATTGATCCTTCCATGTTTCATAAGTATCACAACGCACTTCTTGAATTGAAAGAACTGGAGTGGGAGGTCGGCTTAGCAAATCAACCATATTATTAAAAGTTCCATTCTTATATTTGATGACCAAGTGAAATTGTTGAATATAGGAGGCCCATTTAAGGTGCCTTTGTTCCTAAATCTTCCACTGAGAGTTGATGAAAATCAAAGCATGATGGTCTATATGAAAAATTGTTTATTAACCCAACAAATAATGCCTCCATTGCTTGAGCGCTTGAATGAGACTGTAAAATTCCTTGTCATAGGTGCTATAATTTGTTTTTACCTCAGACAGGATTTTGAGGTGGTAAGCAATGGGGTGTGCTCCTTGTTTAAGTATGGCACCAATAGCATATTCTAAGGCATAAGACTCGGTATCAAAGGGTTGGGAGAGGTCTGATGGGTGTGATATAATGGATGAGCAGAAGGATTCCTTGAGCTGACAAAAGTGACTAGTTTCTTTTTTAGTCTAGGTAAATGTAGAAGAACTATTTGAGAATTGATGCAAAGGAGAAGAAAGATGTGAAAAATAGGGAATGAACTTACGATAGAAATTGATGCCACCCAGAAATATTTTACACTCCCTAGTTGAATAAGGCAGTGGCCATTGCTTCAATGCTTGGATGCAAGTTGGATCTAGTTGAATACCCTCAGAGATGACCACAAAGCCAAGATAGGGAACTGAAGTCTCACAAAAATATGACTTCTTCTCTTTGACTTGTAACTTATGTTCTCGGAGGATTTGGAGAACTTGGCGGACATGTTGCATGTGAGTGTCCCATGTYCGRCTGAAGATGAGAATGTCATCTATGTAGATGACCAAAAATAAACCCAAATGTTCCCTGAATATGTCATTGATGAGCCTCATGAAAGTGGTTGGGGCGTTGGTGAGGTCAAAGGGCATAACTTTCCRCTCAAAAAGACCAAATTTGGTCTTGAAAGTTGTTTTCCAAACATCATCTGGTTTCATTCGAACATGATGGTAGTCGGTTGTTAAATCCAATTTAGTAAACCACTTAGCTTCTTGGAGGGTGTCGAGTAACTCCTCAATCCGAGGTAGGGGGTAACGGTTTTTTACTGTGGCTTTGTTCAAGGCCTGGTAATCAATGACAATGTGCATTTCTGAAGAATTTCTTTTGGCAATGAAAAATGAGGCAGAAGCACGGGGAGAAGATGATGGTTGGATGTGGCTAGAGTTGATGAGATCGATCAATTGTATTTCCATTTCCTCTATTTTTGTTAGGGCCAACTGGTATGTAGGGGCATTAGGTAATGTAGATATGGGGATGAGATGAATGGAATGGTCAATGTGTTAGGAGGGGGGTAGTCCCTTTGGAGGTTGAAAAACAACTGCAAACTCTTAGAGGAGGGGAGTCATTATTTCTGGAACAGGGTGAGTGGTATTGTTTGGTGTTATTGGGCACACCAAACAAAGAGAGACACATTGGTTTAAATGTACATGCGGGTTTTTTTCTTTGGTAGCAGAAGGTTAGGGTGTTGTTGTGGTTAAGATATAAGTGTGGCCTTCTTTGGCAAGTTTGTACTAGCGATATTTGGACATATAGATAGAATTTCTTTGGGTTTGTTATGGGATACCTAGCATAAAATCTGAACAATCCAAGGGGGAGACATCACAAAGGATAGTATATTTGAATTGGCCAATGGTAAAAATGACCAGACAACGTTGAGAAACTAAGAGGCAGGGGCCATCCTTATGGACCCATCTGAGATGATAGGGTTGTGGGTGGGGAGTAGTAACTAGAAGAAGGCGGTTGACAAGGGTTTGAGACACCAAATTCTTCTGGCTTCCATTGTCCATAATCAGTAAATCCAAGTTTTTAATTTGGCAGTTATGAGTGAAGACGATTTGGGTGGAGGAGTTTGAATATTTATGGGTCATTAGGATCAACAAGGGATCCACTTATGTGGGATTTTCCAGAGGAACCTCTTCAGTATATTCCATTTGGGGGGGAGCAACGAGCTCAATCAGTAGGGTTTTGTTGGTATTTATATTTTCAAGGATTTGACAATCTTATGAATTGTGTGAGGCAGTCTTGTAGAATGAGCACCAGGGTGTCCTTGTATTTGTATTGGGTGTGGGATTTTGAGCCCAAGGAGGTGGAAAGAGGGTTGAAGGATTAGAGCTGGATGGTTGAGAAGTAGAGGGGTTTGTGTAGGGGCAGGACTAAGGAGTATGACCCCTAGGAGAAACTTTTCTTTTCTATAGCCAAAGATCTTTGAAATGGTTTTTCTAAAGTTTGATTTTCAAAAAAATGTACTTCTTGATGGAATTGAATCAATAAGCCAACAAAAAAATTTAATATGAGTACCTCTTCTGGATCTGGAATATGTAGTAAGAGGCATAGATTGCAGAAGAAGTCTATGTAGCCTTTCACTCCTTGTGAAGGGAGTTGTCGGAGTTGGTGCCACTTGATCCACAAGGATTTCACATACCCGGGTGGGTATAAGTGGTTTCTTAATGCCTCAGAAAGTCAATACAAAGTTCTGATGGGTTTGGAAGTAGAGGATTCTCAAGCATCCCTAATATCTATGACAAATGTGGTCTTCTGTTACTCTATATCCCATCAGGTTTGTGCAAGTCCTTCTAATTGCAAGGCTACAATCTAGATATTTATCTCCTTGGTAAGGCATGGACATGTATTGAAATAGGTGGAGAGGCTATGGATCTAGGAATCCACAACTTCTCCATTGGTTTGACCAAGAAATTTGGGTAGTTGGATTCGAGTTTCCAACTGGAAGGGGTCTGGATTTTATTTTTTTTTCATTCTGAGAAACTCATTGAGGACGAAGGCAATATCTTGGACAAGATTTGAAGTGTTGGAATGTGAGTCTACTACCAAGGGATGTTTTTGTGGAGGCATTTTTAGTCCAACTNAGAGACACATTGGTTTAAATGTACATGCGGGTTTTTTTCTTTGGTAGCAGAAGGTTAGGGTGTTGTTGTGGTTAAGATATAAGTGTGGCCTTCTTTGGCAAGTTTGTACTAGCGAGATTTGGACATATAGATAGAATTTCTTTGGGTTTGTTATGGGATACCTAGCATAAAATATGAACAATCCAAGGGGGAGACATCACAAAGGATAGTATATTTGAATTGGCCAATGGTAAAAATGACCAGACAACGTTGAGAAAGTAAGAGGCAGGGGCCATCTTTATGGACCCATCTGAGATGATAGGGTCGTGGGTGGGGAGTAGTAACTAGAAGAAGGCGGTTGACAAGGGTTTGAGACAACAAATTCTTCTGGCTTCCATTGTCCATAATCAGTAAATCCAAGTTTTTAATTTGGCAGTTATGAGTGAAGACGATTTGGATGGAGGAGTTTGAATATTCATGGGTCATTAGGATCAACAAGGGATCCACTTATGTGGGATTTTCCAGAGGAACCTCTTCAGTATATTCCATTTGGGGGGGAGCAACGAGGTCAATCAGTAGGGTTTTGTTGGTATTTATATTTTCGAGGATTTGACAATATGATGAATTGTGTGAGGCAGTCTTGTGGAATGAGCACCAGGGTGTCCTTGTATTTGTATTGGGTGTGGGATTTTGAGCCCAAGGAGGTGGAAAGAGGGTTGAAGGATTAGAGATGGATGGTTGAGAAGTAGAGGGGTTTGTGTAGGGGCAGGACTGAGGAGTATGACCCCTAGGAGAAACTTTCCTTTCTATAGCCAAAGCTCTTTGAAATGGGTTTTCTAAAGTTTGATTTTCAAACAACTGTACTTCTTGATGGAATTGAATCAATAAGGCAACAAAAAAATTTAATATGAGTACCTCTTCTGGATCTGGAATATGTAGTAAGAGGCATAGATTGCAGAAGAAGTCTATGTAGCCTTTCACTCCTTGTGAAGGGAGTTGTCGGAGTTGGTGCCACTTGATCCACAAGGATTTCACATACCCGGGTGGGTATAAGTGGTTTCTTAATGCCTCAGAAAGTCAATACAAAGTTCTGATGGGTTTGGAAGTAGAGGATTCTCAAGCATCCCTAATATCTATGACAAATGTGGTCTTCTGTTACTCTATATCCCATCAGGTTTGTGCAAGTCCTTCTAATTGCAAGGCTACAATCTAGATATTTATCTCCTTGGTAAGGCATGGACATGTATTGAAATAGGTGGAGAGGCTATGGATCTAGGAATCCACAACTTCTCCATTGGTTTGACCAAGAAATTTGGGTAGTTGGATTCGAGTTTCCAACTGGAAGGGGTCTGGATTTTATTTTTTTTTCATTCTGAGAAACTCATTGAGGACGAAGGCAATATCTTGGACAAGATTTGAAGTGTTGGAATGTGAGTCTACTACCAAGGGATGTTTTTGTGGAGGCATTTTTAGTCCAACTNGGGCAGGACTGAGGAGTATGACCCCTAGGAGAAACTTTCCTTTCTATAGCCAAAGCTCTTTGAAATGGTTTTTCTAAAGTTTGATTTTCAAACAACTGTACTTCTTGATGGAATTTAATCAATACGCCAACAAAAAAATTTAACATGAGTACCTCTTATGGATATGGAATATGTAGTAAGAGGCACAGATTACAGAAGAAGTTTATGTAGCCTTGCACTCCTTTTGAAGGGAGTTTTCGGAGTTGGTGCCATTTTATCCACAAGGATTTCACATACCCGGGTGGGTAGAAGTGGTTTCTTAATGCCTCAGAAAGTCAATACAAAGTTCTGATGGGTTTGTAAGTAGAGGATTCTCAAGCATCCCTAATATCTATCACAAATGTGGTCTTCTCTTACTCTATATCCCATCAAGTTTGTGCAAGTACTTCTAATTGCAAGGCTACAATCTAGATATTTCTCTCCTTGGTAAGGCATGGACATGTATTGAAATAGGTGGAGAGGCTATGGATCTAGGAATCCACAACTTCTCCATTGGTTTGACAAAGAAATTTGGGTAGTTGGATTCGAGTTTCCAACTGGAAGGGGTCTGCATTATTTTGTTTTTTCATTCTGAGAAACTCATTGAGGACGAAGGCAATATCTTGGACAAGATTTGAAGTGTTGGAATATGAGTCTACTACCAAGGGATGTTTTTGTGGAGGCAGTTTTAGTCCAACTGAAAATCAAGGTGAACCTAGTTTGCAACACTGAAAAATGGGTGAGGCTATGTTTCGTGAACACAGGGCACAAAACCATGAAGCAACAGAGATGAATCGGTCTAGAGGGAGAGATATGTATTGTTTTATATCTATGAAAATCCTTTCTATTGCATTGGATATTTGTGTTCCCCTGAGGCTATGAGATCTGTTGAGATTCTTGCATGAATATGTAAACATTGAAATGGGTGAAATCTACACAATTTCATGAAAACCCCCAAAAACAAATTTGGCTCAATCTTCAAGATCAAATTTTTTTCCATGGAACTTGAGGGTCTGATACCAATTTATCTACCCAAGAAGGTGATCTACTAGANAGGAGTATGACCCCTAGGAGAAACTTTCCTTTCTATAGCCAAAGCTCTTTGAAATGGTTTTTCTAAAGTTTGATTTTCAAACAACTGTACTTCTTGATGGAATTGAATCAATAAGCCAACAAAAAAATTTAATATGAGTACCTCTTCTGGATCTGGAATATGTAGTAAGAGGCACAGATTACAGAAGAAGTCTATCTAGCCTTGCACTCCTTTTTAAGGGAGTTTTCGGAGTTGGTGCCATTTTATCCACAAGAATTTCACATACTCGGGTGGGTAGAAGTGGTTTCTTAATGCCTCATAAAGTCAATACAAAGTTCTGATGGGTTTGTAAGTAGAGGATTCTCAAGCATCCCTAATATCTATCACAAATGTGGTCTTCTCTTACTCTATATCCCATCAAGTTTGTGCAAGTCCTCTTAATTGCAAGGCTACAATCTAGATATTTCTCTCTTTGGTAAGGCATGGACATGTATTGAAATAGGTGGAGAGGCTATGGATCTAGGAATCCACAACTTATCCATTGGTTTGACAAAGAAATTTGGGTAGTTGGATTCGAGTTTCCAACTGGAAGGGGTCTGCATTATTTTGTTTTTTCATTCTGAGAAACTCATTGAGGACGAAGGAAATATCTTGGACAAGATTTGAAGTGTTGGAATATGATTCTACTACCAAGGGATGTTTTTGTGGAGGCATTTTTAGTCCAACTGAAAATCAAGGTGAACCTAGTTTGCAACACTGAAAAATGGGTGAGACTATGTTTCGTGAACACAGGGCACAAAACCATGAAGCAACAGAGATGAATCGGTCTAGAGGGAGATATATGTATTGTTTTATATCTATGAAAATCCTTTCTATTGCTGTGGATATTTGTGTTCCCCTGAGGCTATGAGATCTGTTGAGATTCTTGCATGAATATGTAAACCTTGAAATGGGTGAAATGTACACAATTTCATGAAAACCCCCAAAAACAAATTTGGCTCAATCTTCAAGATCAAATTTTTTTCCATGGAACTTGAGGGTCTGATACCAATTTATCTACCCAAGAAGGTGATATACTAGAGAAGGTGACCAAACAATCCATAGTCTGACAATTGACCAAAAGCTCCGCAGGGGTGCAAATCGGAACATGGGTGCACCATTGGTTTGGGTAACCAAGAAATAGAGATCCAATGTCAGGATGATCTATGAGTAGCCAAGAGGATAGGCTATCTCGGTTTGAGTCTAGGGGATCAAGGGAAGAATCTTAGTGCAACCATAGAGGAGGGCACACTTACTTCATCTTGGCAATGGAAAAAACAACAAGGGCGTAAAACCTAGGCTGGTGTGCCCTCCTTTCTACCTCACGAAACTTGTAGAAAATTGACTTTATCCCTAAGATATTGGCTAGATAACGGATTAATATGTCTCTCATATGTGGAAGCATGGAAAATGGAGGAGCCAGGGTGCAACCATGAATAAAGGTGCATTGTCTAACCCTAAGAACCCCCAAAAAATGAAAATGCAAGAAACGTGAAATATAAACTTAGAAAAAAAAATCAAGTGGGACACAAAGCTTTAGGAAAAAGACAAGAATGATTTATTTGAGTCTTGATTCACCTTATATATTGAGGGAACCATTTATTTACACATGCATAGTTAAATAACATCAAAAGGTGAAATGGGTCAAGCCTAGTTGGTTGACTTGTGCGCCCCAAGTGGGTGTTCCCCTAGGTGGCTTCCTTGGCCCATGAACACTTCCTGGGGTGGGACAAACATGTGGGGAATGAGAGACTGTATGTTTTTTTGTAGAGTTGGCACCTGAGTCTGATTTTTTTGTTGTGTGAGAGACCTTAATCTAGTTAGCATTATTGTACTCATGTGGAGTTTTAGCCCCAGTTCGTGGGTGACCCACTGTTGAGAGTTATGAGTAGTGTGGTGTAAGGANCAACAAAAAAATTTAATATGAGTACCTCTTCTGGATCTGGAATATGTAGTAAGAGGCATAGATTGCAGAAGAAGTCTATGTAGCCTTTCACTCCTTGTGAAGGGAGTTGTCGGAGTTGGTGCCACTTGATCCACAAGGATTTCACATACCCGGGTGGGTATAAGTGGTTTCTTAATGCCTCAGAAAGTCAATACAAAGTTCTGATGGGTTTGGAAGTAGAGGATTCTCAAGCATCCCTAATATCTATGACAAATGTGGTCTTCTGTTACTCTATATCCCATCAGGTTTGTGCAAGTCCTTCTAATTGCAAGGCTACAATCTAGATATTTATCTCCTTGGTAAGGCATGGACATGTATTGAAATAGGTGGAGAGGCTATGGATCTAGGAATCCACAACTTCTCCATTGGTTTGACCAAGAAATTTGGGTAGTTGGATTCGAGTTTCCAACTGGAAGGGGTCTGGATTTTATTTTTTTTTCATTCTGAGAAACTCATTGAGGACGAAGGCAATATCTTGGACAAGATTTGAAGTGTTGGAATGTGAGTCTACTACCAAGGGATGTTTTTGTGGAGGCATTTTTAGTCCAACTGAAAATCAAGGTGAACCTAGTTTGCAACACTGAAAAATGGGTGAGGCTATGTTTCATGAACACAAGGCACAAAACCATGAAGCAACAGAGATGAATCGGTCTAGAGGGAGAGATATGTATTGTTTTATATCTATGAAAATCCTCTCTATTGCAGTGGATATTTGTGTTCCCTTGGGGCTATGAGATCTGTTGAGATTCTTGCATGAATATGTAAACCCTGAAATAGGTGAAATCTACACAATTTCATGAAAACCCCCCAAAACAAATTTGGCTCAATCTTCAAGATCAAATTTTTTTCCATGGAACTTGAGGATATGATACCATTTTATCTACCCAAGAAGGTGATCTACTAGAGAAGGTGACCAAACAATCCATAGTCCGACAATTGACCAAAAACTCCTCAGGGGTGCAAATCGGAACATGGGTGCACCATTGGTTTGGGTAACCAAGAAATAGAGATCCAATGTTAGGATGATCTGTAAGTAGCCAAGAGGATAGGCTATCTCGGTGTGAGTCCAGGGGATCAAGGGAAGAATATCAGTGCAACCATAGAGGAGGGCACACTTACTTCATCCTGGCAATGGAAAAAACAACAAGGGCGTAAAACCTAGGCTGGTGCGCCCTCCTTTCTACCTCAGGAAACTTGTAGAAAATTGACTTTCTCCCTAAGATATTGGCTAGATAACGGATTAATATGTCTCTCATATTTGGAATAATGGAAAATGGAGCAGCCAGGGTGCAACCATGAATAAAGGTGCACTGTCTAACCCTAAGAACCCCCAAAAAATGAAAATGCAAGAAACGTGAAATATAAACTTAGAAAAAAAAATCAAGTGGGACACAAAGCTTTAGGAAAAAGACAAGAATGATTTATTTGAGTCTTGATTCACCTTATATATTGAGGGAACCATTTATTTACACATGCATAGTTAAATAACATCAAAAAGTGAAATGGGTCGAGCCTAGTTGGTTGACTTGTGCGCCCCAAGTGGGTGTTCCCCTAGGTGGCTTCCTTGGCCCAGGAACACTTCCCGGGGTGGGACAAACATGTGGGGAATGAGGCACTGTATGTTTTTTTCTAGAGTTGGCACATGAGTCTGAGTTTTCTGTTGTGTGAGAGACCTTAATCTAGTTAGCATTATTATACTCATGTGGAGTTTTAGCCCCAGTTCGTGGGTGACCCACTATTGAGAATTATGAGTAGTGTGGTGTAAGGATCAGAGGAACATGGAAGGTTTGCACATAGATGGTTCTATTTTTACCAAAGATAAGTGCCTATTGTGTGTTAATTTATGTGTTGTGTTAATACTTATGAATTTATTTTCATGGGTTTTTCTTGTATATGTTGTATA
>JZKD02S1477705.1:83281-96417 GCA_000966675.3 Picea glauca | reverse complement strand
AAAGGGATATAAGAGGAGAGAAGGAGAGGAATGTAGAGAGAGAGATCTCTAAAAAGGGAGGGAGAGGTAGTTTGAGGAAGGGAGAGAGTGGGTGGAAAGGAAAGAGAGGGAGGGTGTGACATCCCCCAAAAATAAAATATTTTTATTTTTTTGTGCTGGAAATTTATTTCCGTTTTTGGCAAATTCGAATCTAGAATTTTTTTTTCCATTTATGGCAATTTCGAATTTCGAATTTAATAATTGTATTTAATTATTGTGACTGTTGGGAAGAGATCTGTTTGGAATCAACTAACTATTTGAATATGACACTTGTATCACAACAGAATATTTATATTAATTGCATGAGGAAAAATGGAACAACCATGTTAAAATCAGCGGACCATGACTCCATGAGTGGGGGAACATATTGGAACTGCCTCTAGGTTGATTATGAGAAATGGAAAATCAAATATTTGGCCACTGACAGCCCTTGAAAATCAGGGATTAATAGAGCTGTGAAAATCCCCAAAGGAGGGAAAAAGACCCGGGCAAAAATTGATAAATAGCATATGCGAGGAGGCAGGACGCTGCCAAGTATGTTGGGAAAGATTTTGAGCTCTCTTGCTATTATGAACACTGTGGATTGAGTGCAAGGCAAGAGGAGCCTGCTGAAAATATATTTGTCTTGTTGTTATGAGAATTGTTGAGTAAGTGTGAGGCAAGAGGATAATTGTTAGAATTGAAGGACATTGTTGAGGAGGAGTTTCCAAGTTCGCCCTCATGGATTCGTGGTCAGGCTAGGGGGTGAATTGGGAAAGTGAACTTGGATGCCATGTTCTGTGGTTGGGATGAACGTGGCTATTCCCTTTGTCTTCCTGTGGATTGGATTCAGATATGTTGATCTACCCCTCTCGATTATGAATGGCTATGTTTTCATTTCAATGTCATATTAAATCTGAACTAGAATGATGTCCATTCTCTATCTGAATRAYWTTTCTRATGCATTGTATTGATTAAATCGAAACTGTAACGTTTTCCATTTTTGTTCGTTGTGGAGAATATATGTGAAGGAAATCTGTAATTATATTTCTATAAGTAAGTAAGGAAAGGAGGAGATTAACGACAATGAGATAGTTCCTCTCTGTAGATAAATCCCCAGGAAACCAAGATCACATCCCTCAGAACATCATTTATAATGATCAATCTCTGATGGAATGATATTCTTAATCATGTATTTAGAAAGATGCACGGATCTAGTACTGTTGACATTTAATGCATTGATTAAAAGAGGCTCTAAGTGAATATTATAGAATTTACCTTATACAAAAAAATTTAACCTTTGTGCCCTTCTATGCATGTAAAATTCCTAAGTCCTTAGGCTTTCAGAATTATGTGAGGTAAAGGCATATCGTATCCTTCTACACCTTCCATCTTCCAGAAACAAAAGTAAGAGTTCTCCCAAAAAATGAAAATCAAGAGTACCCACAAATGATAAAGAGCGAGAGTGATGAAAATAGTGTGGTGAGTTACAGTAGAAGCATAGTACTCTCTTCCTTTGCATTTTGATTGAATTATTACCTTAATTATTTTCAACAAGAAAACTTAGTCCAACTTTCTTTTCGCATTTCGGAAGTTGGTTACATAAAAGGTTTGGGGCACTTGAAATCACGAAGTTCCGAACCCTGAAACCCTGAAATGCAGGTCCCACCTTATCCATTTCGCATACTTTCGGAAGTTTGTTTATGTTGGAGGTTTGGAATTTGAAAACCCCAAAACCTCGAATCCCAAAATCTCGAAGAGTTGGTCCCAAATCCTTTCACCTTTCGGAATTTGGGAGTTTTTGTGTGTTGTTGTTTGGTAGTTGCAAACCCCAAAACCCCGAATCTCGAAATCCAGAAGTGTTGTCCCACATCCTTTCACCTTTCGGAATTTTGGAGTTGTTGTGTGTTGTTGTTTGGTAGTTGCAAACCCCGAAACCATGAATCCCGAAATCCTGAAGTATTGTCCCACATCCTTTCACCTTTCAGAATTCGGGAGTTGTTGTGTGTTGTTGTTTGGTAGTTGCAAACCTCGAAACCCTGAATCCCGAAATCCCAAAGTGTTGTCCACATCCTTTCACCCTTTCGGAATTCAGGAGTGGTTGTGTGGTGTTGTATGTTGAGTATTAAAACCGTGAAACCCCGAACCCCGAAATCCCAAAGTGGGGGTCTCACCTTTTCCTTTTTCGCATTTCAGAAATTTGTTTATGTCGTTGTTTGGACACTGAAACTCGTGAAGTTCCAAACCCCGAAATCAGGAAGTGCGGGACCCACCTTTCTTTTTTTTGCATTTTGGAGGTTTGTATATGTTGTTTGGCCACTTGCACTCGTGAAATCCCGAACTCCGAATTCCCAAAGTACTGATCACCTTTAGAAATTTTGGGAGTTGTGGTGTGTTGATGATTGACTTTTGTATTCATGAAAATCCCAAACCCCGAAACCCCGAAGTGCTCGACATCTTTTCACAATTTTGAGTAATGTTGTGTGTTGATGTCTAACTCTTGTACCCGTGAAACCTCGAATCCTGAAACCCCGAAATACTGGCCCACAGTCATTCTGTATTTCGTATTTCATAAAATAATAGGGTCCTTTGTTTTATTCGGTACTTGTGATCACTGAAACCCGATTGACCTCTGTTTCTTCACAAAGTTGTAGGAACATAGTAGGAGTTACTGTTATAGGAACAACTCAAATACTGTAATGAATGGACTGATAGAAGACGTGGGAGGATCTTCATCCAAGATAGGAGTATAATAATAACAGTTCATATTACAGGTCTCTGTGTATGGGCATGACCAGTACCTAAATTATTATATGGAGAACATATAGATATATGCTTGATTGTAGGTGGAATTAAGTATTGATGTTAATAGAGAGTTAAAGCAAATTTTCTACAGTAAAATGATAATATTCATCTTACACGCGCACATAGCAGACAGTCAAGTCACCTACTATTTAGTCATGAAATCATAAGCATAACTAAGTGTGTAGAACTGATTACTTGACAATTTCTTGCTCGAAGTAAACTAGACTAGTGTAATAATACCATTATGGATTGAAATGAATCTTACCTTCTCTTAAACTCTAAGCTTAAACAAAGTTCAATTATGTCATAGAAGTTTTAATTTTTTATGGTAAATTCGAGGTTCATTACATATGGTATCAGAACAAAAGTTACAACACTGGGCCTGAACAGGGCCACATTGATTGCTTAGTATATATTCTGATTTATGAAAAAAATAATATATCTTGTGGATTACAAACATAAAGCTTTTATGTTTTGTGTTGAAAAAAATGGCAGCTCAAGAAGGTGCAAAAATCATGGTGGAAGAGAATCTGCAACAAGGACCTCCTGGAGATCCAAGACAGAACAGTGATGGAAGCTCACCCACAGAGGTGTTGGAAACAATGAGGAACCTTATTGTTGAACTACAGGTTTTCAAGGCCGACAATGAAAAATTGAAGAAGGCACAGCAGGAACAACAAGAGATAAATGAAGTCCTACTACATAGTATAGTAACCAAGAAATGTCCAAAAGATGATAACCATGAGGAAGAGGTTAGCAAAAGGGCCTCCAAGAATTCTGGTGCAAAAACAGAAAAAGGAGAGAGTTCATCTGAAGGGACACCTTCAGCTAAAGACAAAACCATAGAAGACAGAAAAAGAAAACAAACAGACCACCTTGAAGGAGAATTTAAAAAGATTAGACCAACTAATTTTGATGGAGAATCTAGGACAGGAGAAGAAGCTGAGGCATGGTTGTTGGACATAAAAAAATACTTCCAAATCTACAACTATTCCAGCAAGGGGAAGGCCAACATTTGGTGGCAGGACTTGAAAGTGGCCAAGGGCCTAAAGGAGAAATAGTTGGAATGGTCCAACTTTAAGAAGTATTTTAAGAAACAATACCTTTCTGAAAGTTAGTATGAAAGGAATATGAAAGAAGTCTATGAGTTATGACTCAGACAAATGACGATGGAGGACCTTATAAATAAATTTCTAGAACTACTAAGGTTCGTACCATACATCCAGGAGGATAAGGTAAAATTCCAATGATTCTTAAGTTGTTTACCACAGTCTTACAGGGACATAATTGAGTTTGAAAACCCCAAATCCTTGAGTGAGGCATTCAGGAAAGAACGAATGTGCTATGACCAGTATAAATAGCGGGTAGAGTTTCCCAAGACCTAGAAGGATAAGAAGCAAGATGGAATAAACCAACGAAAGAAGGGATACCATCCAGCTCCTTATCAGAATGCAGCAAAATGTTTCCCAAGGAAGGATTTTCACTCCAATCATCCAAATACGCAAGGTAGAAGTAAGCCAGTAAACCTGGGAATGAAGAAGTTTAGGGACAACTTCCGTGAGCCATTAAAGTGTTGGGAGTGTGGAGAGCCTCATCTAAGGAGGAACTGTCCATGTTTAATTATAGAAAATAAAATTGTCGTTCACAATTTGTAGGAAGCCTCGACTGTGGGTGACATGGGCATAAGTCTACATTGGATAAATGCAGCCATAGATATTCGACAAGCTGACCACCAGTCCTCGGTGGTAGAAATCGAAGGTAAAATCCATGACACTCGAATTTCTATTTTAATTGACCCTGGAGCTACGTTAAGTTATATTACTCCTGATGTAGTAGAGTTGAATAAACTTAAGAAACAAAAGCACGAAAAATCTTGTCTTGTACAATTAGCAATAGGTACTAAAAGAAAACTAGTTAACTTTATTTGTGATCTTGAGTTCAGCTTAGATGGTCAAAAGGTAAGGACCAATCTGAACATTCTACCACTAGGATCTTATGATATGATTATCGGGATGGATTGGTTGGAACAACACAAAGAAGTACTAGACTGTTATACAAAGATAATTAGCTATAAAGATAATTTTGGCACTATTAGAACAACCCAAGGTATACCAAAACCTATGTCAGTCAAACAAGTTTCAGCAATGCAATTCAATAAATGCATTAGAAAGGGATGTCAAATTTATGCCATCCAAGTAGTGAATCTATTAGAAAAAGAATATAAGCCCAAGTTAGAAGACTGTGTTGTCCTACGTGAATTCAAAGACATGTTTGTTAATGAGATACCAGAATTGCCTCCTAGGAGAGAGATAGATTTCTCCATAGAATTACTACCCGGATCAGCCCCTATCTCAAAAGCACCCTACCGAATGAGTCTACCAGAGCTGACAGAATTAAAAATACAATTATAGGAATTGTTCGATAAAGAGTATATCAGACAAAGTGTCTCTCCATGGGGAGCACCAGTCCTCTTTGTGAAAAGAAAGACAATACTCTAAGACTATGTATCGATTATAGACAACTGAACAAAGTGACCATTAAGAACAAATACCCCTTACCCAGGATAAATGATCTGTTCGATCAAGCTGGTGGGACCAAGATCTTCTCAAAATTGGATTTACGATCTGGATATCATCAAGTTAGGATAAAATACCAATACATAAACAAAACAACTTTTCGAACAAGATACGGACACTAGGAGTTTGTAGTCATACATTTCAGACTCACTAATGCACCAACCACATTTATGTGCTTGATGAACATCATTTTCAGCCAGTACTTAGACAACTTCGTAGTAGTATTTATGGACGATATTCTGGTCTCTTCTAAAACAGAGGAGGAACATGATGAACACTTATGACTAGTTCTACAAACACTAAGGAAACACAAACTATACGCAAAATTCAACAAATGTGACTTTTATATAAAAAAAATACAATATTTAGGACATGTCATTTCCTCGGAAGGTATTGCCATAGACCCGGAAAAGATAAAAGCCATTATGGAATGGCCAGTACTGAAGGATGTCGTAGATATCCAGTCATTCATGGGAATCACTGGATATTATCACAGATTTATAGAAGGATTCTCCAAGATAGCCTACCCTATCATGTCATTACAAAAGAAATGGACCGAAAGTGTCAAGACAGTTTTGACAAGGTAAAATAATTATTGACATCAACGCCCATCTTGAAGGTAGAAGACCCAAATAAAGACTTCACAGTATGTGTTGATGCAAGTAAAGAGGGACTAGGTGGTGTTCTAACTCAGGAAAGGCATGTGATTTGTTATAAGTCCCATAAATTAAAGGAACATGAGCGAAATTATGTCACTCATGACTTAGAATTGGCAGCGGCAATACATGCCTTAAAAATGTGGCGACACTATATAATGGGCAAAAAATTCTTACTATCAACGGATAATAGCGGAGTGAAATATTTGTTTAACCAACCCGACCTTAATGTAAGACAGGCAAGGTGGCTAGCCTTCTTGAGAGAATTTGACTTCGAGGTCAGACGTATCAAGGGTAAGAAAAATAAAGTAGCAGATGCTTTAAGCGGCAGAATCCATGGGTTATTTGAGATAAACATCAGTAGGGAAGAAAGTGATCTGGAACAAAGAATAAGGATGAAAGGTATCAACGATGGAAATTACACTAAGATAATGGCAGAATTTCAAAATAGTATCGCAAACTCAGATAACCCAGATATAAGTATCGACAAGAAGGGACTATTAAGATTTAAAAACAGACTTTACATACCAGATTCAGCAGAGATAAAATTAACTATTTTAGATGAAGTGCATAAGAAACCATACTCTGGCCATCCAGGTTACCAGAAAATAATAACAACACTCATAAAACTATTTTACTGGCCTAATATGAAGGGTGAAACAATAGAGTACTTGTCTAGGTGCCAAGATTGCTAGCAAGTTAAGGCCAAACACCAGCATCCAGTCGGCCTATTACAACCATTACCAGTACCAGAATGGAAATGGGAAACCATATTGTTGGACTTTATAACAGGTTTTCCTAAAACTCAGAAACAAAATGATTCAATCATGGTTGTAAACGATAAACTCAGTAAGTCTGCACATTTTATTCCTGTAAAGTCTACTTTTAAATCTATTAACATTGTTGAAATATTCATGAAATAAATTTTTAGACTGCATGGTATTCCTAAAATGGTGATTTCGGATAGAGATGTAAAATTCACATCCACTTTTTGGAAGGAATTGTTTGCAGGGCTAAATACTAATTTGAATTTTAGCACGAGTTATCATCCACAAACGGATGGACAGAACGAAACGACAAACCAAATCATAGAGGATATGCTTCACATATATGTAAGAACAAAACCAAACAAGTGGGAAGACTACTTACACTTGGTCAAATTTGCATATAACAATGGGTACCAAACTTCGGCTAAGTTGAGCCCTTTCGAAATACTGTATGACAGAAAGTGTACAACTCCAATTAGCTAGGATAACCCGGCTGACAGACTCATGGTTGGACCAGAGATGCTCCAAGAAATGGAGAACATGGTAAAAAGGGTAAAACAGAACTTGAAAGAAGCACATGACAGACAAAATAGCTATGCAGATCAGAAAACAAGACACTTGGAATTTCAAGTGGGAGACCATGTTTATTTGAAGGTCAAAGCCCGCAAAATCTCATTGAAGCTGGGGAACTGTGTCAAGATGGCACCCAATTTTTGTGGGGCCTTTGATATACTAGCTTGAATTGGACCCGTAGCATATCAGCTTGCACTTCCAGCTAATCTAAGAATTCATAATGTATTTCATGTGTCTTTGCTGAAAAAATATATTCATGACCCTACTCAAATGATTGATTGGAACTTGGTGCAGCTGGAACCCAAAGGCGAGTTCCAAGTGGAACCCCTGCGCATTCTATACTGGAGAGAAATAACACTTCGGAACAGAGCCATCACTCAGGTAAAGGTGCAATGGAAGCACTTTAGTCTTGAGGAGGCCACTTGGGAATTGGAAGGAGATTTGCAGAAATCTCATCCAATCCTATTCCAGGAAAGGAACGAACACTGAGGACAGTTTTTTACTGAAGGGGGAAAGGATGTAACATCCCCCCAAAATAAAATATTTTTATTTTTGTGTGCTGGAAATTTATTTCCGTTTTTGGCAAATTCGAATCTGGAAAATTTTGCCATTTATGGAAATACTGAATTTCAAATTTAATAATTGTATTTAATTATTGTGACTATTGGGAAGAGATATGTTTGGACTCAACTAACTATTTGACTATGACACTCGTATCACAACAAAATATTTATATTAATTGCAGGAGGA
The DNA here is from genome assembly GCA_000966675.3 of Picea glauca. Taxonomy (NCBI): domain Eukaryota; kingdom Viridiplantae; phylum Streptophyta; class Pinopsida; order Pinales; family Pinaceae; genus Picea; species Picea glauca. Next base: position 88,272 of record JZKD02S1477705.1, on the reverse strand, counting down.
CAAATGGAACAGCCATGTTAAAATCAGCTGACCATGACTCCATGAGTGGGGGAACATGTTGGAACTACCTCTAGGATGATTATGAGAAATGGAAAATTAGATATTTGGCCACTAGAAGCCCCTAAAAATCAAGGGTTAATAGAGCTGTGAAAATCCCCAAAGGAGGGAAAAAGACTCGAGCAAAAATTGATAAATAGCATATGCGAGGAGGCAGGACGCTGCCAAGTATGCTGGGAAAGATTTTGAGCTCTCTTGTTGTTATGAACACTATGGATTGAGTGTGAGGCAAGAGGAGCCTGCTGAAAACATATTTGTCTTGTTGTTATGAGCATTGTTGAGTAAGTGTGAGGTAAGAGGATAACTGTTGGAATTGAAGGACATTGCTGAGGAGGATTTTCCAAGTTCGCCCTCATGGATTCATGGTCAGGCTAGGGGGTGAATCAGGCAAGTGACCTTGGCTTCCCTGTTCTACAGTTGGGAGGAATGTGGTTGTTCCCTTTGTCTTCCCACATATTGAATTCAGATATGTTGATCTACCCCTCTCAATTATGAATGGATATGTTTTTATTTCGATGTCATATTAAATCCGAACTGGAATGATGTCCATTCTCTGTCTGAATGATTTTTCTGATGCATTGTATTGATTAAATCAGAATTGTAACATTTTCCATTTTTGTTTGTTGTGGAGAATATATGTGAAGGAAATATGTAATTATATTTCTATAAGTAAGTAAGGAAAGGAGGAGATTAACAACAATGAGGCAGATCCTCTCTATAGATAAATCCCCAGGAAACCAAGCTCACATCCCTTGAAACATCATTTATAATGACCAATATCTGATGGAATGATATTCTTAATCATGTATTTACAAAGATGCATAGATCTAGTACTGTTGACATTTAATGCATTGATTAAAAGAGGCTCTAAGTGAATATTATAGAATTTACCTTATACATAGAATTTTATCCTTTGTGCCCTTCTGCATGTAAAATTCCTAAGTCCTTAGGCTTTCAGAATTCTCTGAGGTAAAGGTATATTGTATCCTTCTACACCTTTCGTCTTCCAGAAATGAAAGTAAGAGTTCTCCCAGAAAACAAAAATCAAGAGTACCCACAAAGGATAAAGAATGAGAGTGATAAAAATAGTGTGAAGAGTTACAGTAGAAGCATAGTACTCTCTTCCTTTACGTTTTGATTGAGTTATTACCTTAATTATTTTAAATAGGAAAACTTAGTCCAACTTTCTTTTCACATTTCGGAAGTTGGTTACATAAGAGGTTTGGGGCACTTGAAATCATGAAGTTTCAAACCCCGAAATCCCAAAATGCGGGTCCCGCCTTATCTTTTTCGCATCCTTTTGGAAGTTTGTTTATGTTGGAGGTCTGGAATTTGAAAACCCAAAAACCTCGAATCCCGAAATCCCGAAGAGTTGGTCCCACATCCTTTCACCTTTCAGAATTTGGGATTTGTTGTGTGTTGTTGTTTGGTAGTTGCAAACCCCAAAACCCTGAATCCCGAAATCCCAAAGTGTTGTCCCACATCCTTTCACCTTTCGGAATTCGGGAGTTGTTGTGTGTTGTTGTTTGGTAGTTGCAAACCCCAAAACCTCGAATCCTGAAATCCCAAAGTGTTGTCCCACATCCTTTCACCCTTTTGAAATTCAGGAGTGGTTGTGTGGTGTTGTATGTTGATTATGAAAACCGTGAAACCCCGAACCCCGAAATCCCGAAGTGTGGGTCTCACCTTTTCCTTTTTCGCATTTCGGAAATTTGTTGATGTATATGTTTGGACACCGAAACTCAAGAAGTTCCGAACCTCGAAATCCTGAAGTGCGGGACCCACCTTTCTTTTTTTCTCATTTTGGAGGTTTGTATATGTTCTTTGGCCACTTGCACTCACGAAATCCCAAACTTTGAATTCCCAAAGTACTGATCACTTGTATCAATTTTGAGAGTTGTTGTGTGTTGATGATTGACTTTTGTATTCACGAAAATACCGAACCCTGAAACCTCGAAGTGCTTGGCATATTTTCGCAATTTCGAGTAATTTTTTGTGTTGATGTCTAGCTCTGGTACCCAGGAAACCCTGAATCCTGAAACCCCAAAATACTGGCCCACATTCATTCTGCATTTTAGATTTCAGCAAATAACAGGGTTCTTTGTTTTATTCTGTACTTGTGATCACTAAAACCCAATTGACCTATGTTTCTTCACAAAGCTGTAGGAACATAGTAGGAATTATTGTTATAGGAACAACTCAAATACTATAATGAATGGACTAATAGAAGACATGGGAGGATCTTCATCCGAGATAGGAGTATCATAATAACAGTTCATATTATAGGTCTGTGTGTACGGGCATGACCATTACCTAAATTATTATATGGAGAAGATATAGATATATCCTTAATTGTAGATGGAATTAAGTACCAACGTTAATAGAGAGTTAAAGAGAATTTTCTACAGTAAAATGATAATATTCATCTTACACACGCACATAGCAAATAGTCAAGCCTCCTACTGTTCAGTCATGCAATCATAAGCGTAACTAAGTGTGCAGAACTGATTACTTGACAATTTCCTGCTCGAAGTAAACTAGACTGGTGTAATAATACCATTATGGATTGAATTGAATCTTACCTTCTCTTAAACTCTAAGCTTAAACAAAGTTCAATTATGTCATAGAAATTTTAATTTTTTATGGTAAATTTGAGGCTCATTATAGAGGGTCATGGAAGGATAGGGAGGGAGGGAGGGAAAGAGAGAGGAATGGAGGGAAAGGGTGAGAGAGAGAGAGAGAGAGAGAGAGAGAGAGAGGGAGGGAGGGAAAGAGAGAGGGGTATGGATGGAAGGAGGGTTATTGGGGGGTGGGTGGGACAATGTGCAGCATATGCAAAATTAGTGTGAGAGAATTCAAGAAATGTGTGACAAAAAAACTAAACATTGCACGCTGAGATGGAGAATGACCAAAAAAAGAAGAAAAGTGGTAAAGTAGGATAAAAAAAAGTGGAATACGACACAGAATTAATGGCAGACCTTACAAAAGAATGAAACTTGCAAATAACACCTCATTGTGACTTTGAGTGAACTAGAGCTAAGGAGAAGAAGCCGAGAAAACACACAGAGTGATGAATTATCCTCGAAGGTTTCATCATCAATTTAGAACAACAGAGTTAATAAATTACAGTATCGTGCCACGAAATGTTGGATCACCCGTCCAGATGTCAAGGAGGACCCACATAAATACAAGATCACCAAAGACACAAGAACTAGAAGTGGAAAACACTAGTGTACATGTAGGAGTCATGGATGTGGACGCGATTCTGTCACCAGAACTAGTTATCCCAACATCATTCTAAGAATGGGAGCCAATGCAAATGAATGTGGATTCAAATATGGAATAACAGAACCCCATTACCCAGTAGTTCATTCTAGGTGCATCACAACAAAAAAATGGGGAGGATGAGGAAAGAATAGATTCTAATGAGCCTAGGGCAGAGGCCAAACCAACACATGAACTGGTTACAAAACCAACACCAAAAAAAGAGGAACATATGAAAGTAGAAGATTTTATATGTGAGCTAGAGTCAAATTCATGTTTGGAAGCAATGTCATCCACTGTAATGGGAATGGGAAATAGGACACATTCGGTGAAGATATCGTAGTGCAAACAAACAAAATTCATGATAACATTACCGCACATTCGAGAAGGAGTGATAGTTCTACCTAATATTGTAGGATGTGTAGAAAAACTACAGTATTCAAGCCATGACATAGTAGATAAAGACAAATTTCAAGAATTGGATCCACAGGTATACATGGAAAGAAAATGGATTAGTGTGACAAGAGTACCAATAATTGAACCAAATCAGTGAATAATAGGTTTATACAACACAAGGATAATGGACTTACTAAATATCCCTCATTTTGGACGTGGCAAGGACGTGAATAACTGCATCAAAAAATTGTCATAGTTAGTACATGGAGGAATTTTATGGTTATATAGGCACATATCGATTGACATAAACCTAATTACGTAGATCACAGGTCTTCCCACTGATAGTGAGAAACCTGAAAAATATATGGATGATAAAACTACGTAGAAGACCCTCACAGAGGAAATGAAGAAAACATATGGCGCAGTGAGAGGGTCCAAGGGAATTGTGATTAATAGGATCAACAAACCTACAAAAAGGATGGAAATGAATCTAATGGAATGTAAGTTTCTAAGAAAGTGTCGTAAGGAGAAGGTACAAGTAGGGGTGATCGCAGTAGTCACATAGTGTGTGAAGGGGACTCTACTTAGCTGGAGTCCATACGTAGTGAAATTATTTTTGGATGGTTGCAACGATGAAAAATACTTGGGGATAGAGTTTCATTACTCATGGTTGATCATAATCAAAGTACTGGTAGGTTGGAGACACCCCAAATTTAGCATGTTTTTTCGAAGGATAGGAAAGTGTTGCGTATTAGAGTATGTAGCACTATGGCACATCTAAACCAAGAAATAAAGGAAGGCTAAATCGATCATATTTTAGATGTACTTGGAGGAGATACAAGAAAAAGTGGAATATACATGGATAATCCCACCAGAAGTGGTAGGGGAACACAAGAAGATAGCCTATTTTTAGGTCTCGAGCCACAATGTATGAATCTAGGCGAAAATGGATCCAAAGAAGAACTGGTTACATATGAGGTACTGTGTCACCTGAGAGGAATTTCAATGGGCCATGAAGAACTATCGAGATGAGTGGAAATTAACAATGAAATGAAAGAAGGGACATAAAGGAAAACAACCAGTAGAAGATGACACATCACAAAAAACTAGGAGTTCGACAGAAAACCCCAGGAAAGTTGTGTTGATATTGAGAGGGGGTTGAATCAATATCAAGTACAATTTAAAAACCTTTTTCAACTTATACTTAAACCATTCAATTATATCCAATGAGCAGTGAACAATAGTATAAGAGTTACACCAATACACCATGCACA
>JZKD02S1477705.1:54337-68415 GCA_000966675.3 Picea glauca | reverse complement strand
GAGACATTTTCATTTTGAATCATCCTGTACTTGAACATTTAAGTGGGGTAAAAGGAGGTTTCCCCCTCAAAGAGGCTTATTATCTGAAATTATCTCTTTTTCAAGGCGTTGAGTACTTTTTTTGAGGTTTTTATATGCTATATTGATGTTTGGTTCTTAACAAAAATATGCTTAGTTACAAAAGTAAAGTTTTGCATGTATTCAACCCATTTTACATGTCTTTGATTCAACTTCTCTTGTTGAGTCACAAATTGCAAAGCATGATTGTCACTGTATAAGACAAACTCCTTAGGGATTAAGTAATGTCTCCATTTCTTCAATGCCTGGATAATAACATAGAACTCCTTGTCATACGTGGAGTATTTCACTTTCACTTCATTCAGCTTCTCGTTGAAGTATGCTATCAGCCTGTCTTCTTGGCTCAAGACTACCCCTATTGCAAATCCACTTGCATCACATTTTACCTGAAATGTCTTTTTGAAATCCGGCAACACCAAAATTGGTTGTTCCGTGATTTTTCTTTTCAACAAATTGAAGCTTTTCTCAGCCTCTTCTGTCCATTGAAAATACTTGTGTCTCTTCTTCACTGTGTCCATCATCGGTGCACTAATTCCACTGAAATTCTTGATGAACTTCCGGTAGAAACTAACCAATCCATGAAAACTTCCTCACCTCAAATACACTCTTTGGCGATGGCCAATTCTTGATCACCTCCACTTTATCTGGATCCATCCTCAACTTGTCTGCAGAAATAACAAAACCCAAATAAATGAGATCTGTCTTCATGAATGAGGATTTCTTCATGTTTATCAGTAGCTTCTCTTGTTGTAATCTCTTCATCACTGTAGCCAATTGTTTCAGATGCTCTACATCTGTTTTACGGAAAATTAGTATGTCATCAAGATACACAATGACAAATTTTCTGATGAAATCCTTCAGGACTTCATTCATCAACCTCATGAAGGTACTTGGTGTGTTTGTTAAACTAAATGGCATAACAATCCATTCATACAACCCTTCATTAGTCTTTAAGGATGTTTTCCATTCATCACCTTCTCTCATACGAATCTGGTGATATCCACTTTTCAAATCAATTTTTGAAAAAAAATTGGCCCCACTCAAGCAATCCATCAAATCATCCATCCTTGGTAATGGAAATCTATACCTGATGGTTATCTTGTTGATTTCTCTTGAGTCAGTACACATCCTCTAGCCTCCGTCTTTCTTCATACTGGGCATTGTCAGAATAGCACATGGACTCAAGATTTCTCTAACCAACCCCTTGTCCATTAAGTCTTGGACCTGTCTTTTGACCTCTTCATTCTCTTGGGACATCAATATATATGCTGCTTTGTTTGGTAAACTAGCCCCAGGTATGATATCAATATGATGACTCACACTTCTGATCGGTGGCAACGAACGAGGTAGTTCGTCCACTACTATGTCAGCGAACTCTTCCAACAGTTTCTAAACCTCTTCCGATAAATCATCTACCCTTGTACTGGTTAAAACAATTTTAGGCTTCCTGACCACAATGAATTGCGATTCCTCCTTCTTCTTGACCTTTGTAAGAAGTTCCATCCCACTCATGAGAAGTACAGTGTTGCTTACTTCAGGTTTCACCTCCTTATCTTTGATTGGAAGCAACATGTGAGTTCTTCCATTCTTCTCTAGCGTGTATGTGTTCTTCCTCCCATCATGAATCATATTCCTGTCATATTGCCATGGTCTACCCAGCAATAGATGACAAACATCCATGGGAATAACATCACATAGTATTTCATCTTTATACCCTCTTATTTTAAACTCAACTAAACATTGTTTAGTGACATTTACCTAAAGTCCTTTTTGTACCCATGAAACTCTGTATGGATTTGGATGTTCAATAGTCTCCAAATACATCTTTTCTACCATCTCTGTAGAAACAAGATTATCTATGCTACCACTGTCCACAATGACCTTGTGTACCCTTTCTTTGGTTTTGCAAGCGGTCTGAAAAAGTCTTTTCCTTTGGACCAAACTCTCCACCTCCTTCTCTGGCGTTAAGAGAACATTTCCCATCATCAACGATCTTCTGCCTTCATCATTTTCTACCTCAACATTCTTCCTTTGTGATTCAACAATGTGAGTTTCACCACCTTCTTTCTTCTTATCTAGAAATTCATAAGACTTGTGTCCATTCTTTCCACATGTGAAGCATTTCACCACTCCACCTCTTCCTCTTCCTCTACCTCTGGTATGAGGAAAAATGTTTCCATCAACATACTGACCTATATGTTCGATATGCTTCCCTCTCTATGAACATCCACCCCTCTCAGTCTGAGTCTAAGGTTTCTTCCCCTCTTCCTTGGGTATTTGATTTCTATCCTGGGCAACTGATTTGCCTCTGGCTTGACTTCTGCCTTGACCCCTTTGACCTTGTTTTCAACTCAGATTCTCTTCATCTTTTAGAGCCATATGATAAGCATCTTCCACCATTCAGATGGTCATCATGCTCATCTCATCCTGAATGTCGTATATTAGACCATTCATGTACCTGACAACCTTTTTATCATCACTTTTGCGATGACCTGCCCTGATGTTCAGCCTATAGAATTCTTCAGTGTACTCCTTCACTGACATCAGTTTCTGTCTCAAATTCTGCATCCTTTGAAACAGAGTAATTTAGTAATCCTTGAGAATGAATTTTGCCTTCATCTTTGCAATCATCCTATCCCAACTCTTGATTTTCTACTTTCCCTTGCAGTGTCTGTCAGCTTGTAGTTCATCCCACCACAATGTTGCATATCCTTTAAGTCTTGTGACAACATGTTTGACTTTTTTTTCTTCCTCGACATCTTCATAGTCAAAATATGTGTCCAGAGATCCAATCCATTCTAGAATCTCTTCAGCATCCAGGTTTCCTTCATATACTAAAATATCCATTTTTTCCTTAGCACCCATTCTTGCAATAGCCCTAATCAGGTGTTCATTTGCTGCATCTTCTATTGTGACTTCTTATCCTTCATGTCTAGCTTCATATTCACTTTTAGACTCACTGACATCCCCAACACCAGCTTTGCATATCTGTTTTGTCTCCATGTCCTCGATTCTGGCACGTATATCATGCATCTCTCTCTCCATGGCTAGATTTGGCACCTGCCTACCCCTTCCTCTTGGCATCTCCCTATCCTTTGGAAGATCGGGTGTTTGCCTGTCTCTTCTTCTCGGCAGCATGGCTAAGATTTTCTTTCTCTCTTTCCCTATCTGAAGTATACAAACAGAGTCAAGCTCTGATACCAATCTGACACAAACCTATTAGCCCTCAGACCGATATCCTCTCACAGGATCGTTCTCGATCCCCTTAAGCCGAAGAGGCTCCTTCGATTCCCTGCTAGAATCTGAAATTTATCGATCCACAGGTCCTTTTCGCAACTTGCAATCTTGCGAGTTCATGAGTCATGACTCCCGACTCTTCCTCTCCAATCTTTCGATACCCAAGATCATGAAATGGGTACAACTCTTCCTCTGTCATCTCTTTCCTTGCACGATCGCCAGCTAGTATTAACGCTAGCTCTTTTCGCCACTCACACCTTCGTGAGTTTCAACGTCATGCCTTCGTGCTCTTACCTCATGAATTCTTGAGAAGTGACAAGTCAATGGAGTGTTGACTCCCTTCTCTAGGCGATGCATGTCCACCTGTCAGTCACATAGGCCCCACCTTATGGTTCTGTCACATGTTTCCTCCATGCCTCGGCTCTCGGCACTTCACGACTTTTGCAGTCGAAAGTGACCCTTTTCAACCTTCAATTCCCTGAATGCATGAAATGTGATGGGGTTCCTGATCCAACGGTCCTCCCATGACCTGGATCCAATGGTTATCCTTGCTCCTCATGATTTTGGGACTTCGCGACTTGGAGCACCCAACTCTTGGGCTCTCACCCTGTGAACCTCCGAGTTTGTGAGATCCTCTGATCTTTGCCACCTGTCCTCCTCAGATGGACGGTTGTGATTCTCTTGTGACTTCGCTACTCGCAAATCCAAAGGAATTCCCTCTCTAACCTCCGATGTTCGAATCCCCAATAAGGGTGATCTCGCGACACTTTTCCTCCTTCCAACGGACGACTCAGATTCTTTCGCGGTTTTGTGACTTCTGGACTTTCAGGACAAAAATCTCAACCTCTTATCCTCCGATATGCTGAAATGCCGAAATTCTAACATGTCGTCAACGCGGGTCCCACGATGGAACTTATCGCCTTTTTGAAGTTCAGACTTCGCGAATCCTGATGCTAAGCTCTCGATCTTTCAACCCATGAAACCCCGAGATGCGATTACATGAGTGATCTAATGGCCCTTGTTGGCTTAGATCCTACGACTCTATTCTCCCTTGAGCTTGCACTTAGAAAAACACTTGTCGTAACCTTCTTGATCCTTTGCAAGATCTGACGGTTCTCGGAACTTCGTAGATTCCCCTCAGAGAATTCCGACCATCTAATTCCTCTTTGACAACTCTTGTGAAGCGAACACAGTATTCCTTTGCTGGAACTTGACCACCAACAAAACAACGTCACTACGCTTCCTTCTTACAACACTTCAAGGCACTAGCTCTCTTGAGCTTCTCTTCGACAACTTCGAAGACTCTATCCCTCCTGAGCTTGATTGAAAAATCCTCAAGTCATTTTGGGAGAATTTCCTGCGCACACTCCTTGCCGAACTTCTTCAAATACACTCCAAGTATTTGAATTCTTAGAATCTGTGTACTCTCCTTGCAGCAACAGTCCTTCAATTCTTCCCTCGGGTTACAAACTCTGAGAATCTACTCAGCTTGCGCACACCTTGCACGGCTCTTGTGCTTAACTTGCACTTCTGCGAGAATGAGAACAATGTTATCCCTCCTGAGATTGAAAAGATGAACGTTGACTCCTGTCAACGCACACCTTGCAGACAATTTTGTTGCACTCCTTGCAGGAAAACTCTTGCTCAGATAGAGAAACAATTGAAACTCATCCTTACTCTCCCTCTCTTCAGATTTCAGACATTAAATATGAAATCATGCATTCACGCATCAAAGTAAATGCATACCAAAGAGTAAACATTCACATATCAATCAATATATACAAACACATAAAGAAATTGAACACCATGAGTTTGAACTAAAGATCTTTGTATTAATCCATAACTTTTGTACATGGGTTTCTTCTTTACACAACTCTCTGCTTCTACTCTCCTATGCTCTCTTGATTGACTATGCTGCTAATAATGTTACAATGATACAAGTGAGGGTGTCTATATATGTTTTCCCCCCGTCTCCTAAAACTGTCTAATCTAAGAATTCAAAGCTACCTACTTACATTTACCAGCATAAATGCCTCTTAGTCCTTCAGACGAGAGCGAGACTCTCAAGGTCTGATTACAATCTACGAGTACACCCTTTCTTAATTGTTTCATTTACGTTTGGCGTATCAAATTTAAAAGCATTTCAAACAATTCATCATGTGCCAAAATGCGTTGGTGTTTTCCCCACGCTCGCTTGTTTTTGGCGATGCTCCTGCATCACATGGCCACTCTTCTAGTGATACCCATCTCCATTGGGTTATGCACATGTCTATATTTTCTCTGGGTTGTCATATTCCATCGTATTTCTCCATATGTGTATTCTCTTGTTCTATGCCAAATCAGATGTGCATTAGTATTTTTCATTGGTACCGATCATGGATATTTTATTTATGAGTACCCCATCAACATGTAGGTTCTCCTTTCAAGTAAATATCCAAAACTATTAACCTTTGACTTTCCAGGACTTCTAACTCAAACTTTTTTATGAATTCTTCCAAATATTTTTTACCATAAAATCTTGGAGGTTCTCTTACCTCTGTGCCAACCCATCGTAGTGTGTGTGTCATTTTTGCACATATTCTGATAGATATCTCATGTAATCATTTTTTCCAATTCTCCAATACTATGTCAGAATCTGAAGCACAATAACTAATGCTTCTCTATCTAAGAATTCCATCTATTATTGGATTAATGTAATCTTCCTTGCACGGGGTAGTTGTACAGAACTGATTTGTCTCTTCTGTGACTAATTTTTTTGTTGTTGGTTCAACATATATTCCACCTTCTAAAGGATCTAATGGTGCTATGACTCTATCTTCTCCTTATTGAAAAATCATTTTCTGGGTCTTCAAGTTGATGAYAGATTGATTGTCAAATGCCCAATCTAGTCCTAACAATGTTGGATAAGGTGTAGTATTATCCACTATATCAATTACCTCAAAATATGCCATAGTGCACACACCATCTAAATGCACTGGTATGCATTTCAATTGACCAATTGATATCACTCTATGTTGGTTTTCTAGTTTCAATTGAATAGGTGAATATCCCAGTGTAGGTTCCCCATGCATTCCCATGTTTTCATAGGAAGAACATTTAACTCATATCTTATATCTAATATGATGTCACCCATGTTAAAATCTATAATATTTTCATTTAGTCTGAACTCTCTATTTGTTCTGGTCTTCCTATGGTCATGATTTACTATCTTTGTCTCTAGTTGCATCTCTTCTTCGGGATTTCATTTTTCTAACAAACTTTGTAATGCTTGTATATATGTTTGATCATTCAATAAATTCAAGAAAGATACCAAAAATTTTCTTATATTACTTACCTTTTCTGAAGGATGATCTTTTCTTGTATGATCTTACGGATGAGGCATATCATATACAATCACATCATACACTCATTGTGCATTTGACGTAGAAGCAATATTTTCCTGCAAAATTTATTTTATGGCTTGCTTGAATGTTTCATTTTCCTTGCACACATCAAAATGTTGTTGAGTTGTTGTATTATTTCTGACCCACTAGTGCTGGTTTTGATTATGATGTATTTCATTTTCTACTCTTTTGGTTCCACCTCGAGTAACTATATTAATTTGTTTTCCCATCATCTCTAGTTTCCTTTCCAATCCATTAAACATTATGGTTATTATGATTCATTTTTTCTTGCACTTTTGTGAGAAGCATAGGACAATCTTTTGTAGTATGATCTACTGAGCGACAATACATGCATGTTTCTAGTGGTTGTGGACAATTCCTTGCATAATGTTGAGGTTTCTAGCAATTGTGGCGTGTTATTGGTCCTCTGCCTCTTCCAAATCCTCCTCTTCCTTTTCCTCCTATGTTTCCTTCATTGTCTGTTCACATTGTATTATATTGTGGTACCTTATTATATTGAGGTGGCACTACAAAATGTTTCACATTATTATACTATTGTGTAGGTGGACGTATCATTAGTTTTTCCTGCATCCTATAATTATATGAGGTCCTTTCCTTCATAAGTTCCATGGTTCTACAATCCTTATCCTCTTGTCCTATAGACTTGTATAAATTGCATAATGTACGTTTAGGCATTGTCTGATATTTTTGCATCATTGGTCAATGATAGGGATCATGTCAAGGTGTTTTACAAAGTTCACACCATAATCCTTCTATAGGTAAGGGATTCGACAACCCTTCTCCCAAATACTATGCAAATGTTGATAACTCATTTTTTTGGTGTCCGTATGTTCAACATAAGGTACAACAGACATATACACTCTTTCCATTTCCTTTGTTCTGACTCAACTTAAATGTCATATTCTTGATATCCTCTCCCATCTCTTCTATAGTTGGATCTATATGTTTATATTGATTCTCTTCCAATTGTAAGGCTGCTTGCAGAGCCTTGGCCTAAGTCTCAAACTTTTTTTTGTCTCAATGGATATTTAAAATGGGGAAATAATGAGTTTATGAATAGTTGTATATATTGCATGTCCGTTATGGGATATTTCAACTTACCTTTCAATATCTTGAACTTCTAATTGATTTCCCAAACTGATTCTCCTGACTTCTATTTGATTTCTATCACATCATTCATATATTAATCTTCTAAAATTGGTCATTGGAACTCATTGATTAGTGACTTCTTTGCATATGTAATGGTTTTAGGTTCTCCTTGTGAAATGTTCATCGCTAGGATCATAAAATAGTCCAGTGCATGGTTTCTGAATGTGATTACAACCTGAGCCACTTTTGTGTCTTCATCCATAATTTTTTTCTCTTCCCAAATATTTTCAAACATAAAAATATGTTTCTATGGGTCCTTTGACCCTTCTCCTTATAATTATGGTAACCGAACGGTTGGATCTTCTCCTACCATTGTAAAATGTCTAATACTTCCTCTAGGTGGTGTAGATAACTGACTACTGCTACTTGAACTCATACTTCCACTTGAATTTCAACTGGTCCCTTGACCTATTAGACTCTTTCTACCGGTAATTTCCAGTTTTCTAAAACATTATTTATTTCCTGATGTATTAGTCATGCATGGGCTCATGGGTTCCACACTAATTCGAATGTGGAATGGAGTTCCTTCTTCTATGTCAGACCCATGACCTATGGGTTTTCTATCATATTTGATGCAAAATATTTCCTTAATATTCTCTATATCTTGGAGATCCTCTACCTCATATTCATCACTTTCCAATCCTTCCCTCTTGGGTACTACTCTCTTTCTTCTATTAATATTATATTCGCAACATCTTTTGTTGCTCGTCATTCCCTATTTTTCCATTATTTCCCTGATTTTTTCTTCATCCATCATAATGGGTTCCATAACTTCCTTATTCTTACCTCTATCCATATCTCTCTCCATATCTCAGATCGTCCTTACTGTTTCCCCCAATATCCCCATGCACACAAAGTTATTTAGTTGTCGGAATCCATTGCCATCACACATTTATCATCCAGAAAAATCTTGATTTATGTATAGAGTGTTCTAATATAACTTCCTCTTGGACCCTTCAAAAATCTATTCTTTGCAACAATGTATGATTTTTTCATTATCGACTGCAAACTCAGTAATGAACCTGCAATAATGATTTCTAGATAGAAATTGATTGCATGTGTGAATTTGTTGTTGACATTTTGTAGATGAACAATATTCTCCGTAGTCCATTATACTATTCTTATCTAATTATTTAGGTGAGTGTCCCTCAATATCAATATCAATTCCTGCAGCAAATGTGAAAATTCACAGCAAAATGTCTCATGAAGATCAGTAAATACGTATGTCTCCAAATATTGGTGTAGTGTATACTTAGGGTTTCTATTATCTTTCTGTGGAAAATCGAGATATTTTGTCGTAAACCATTGCTCAATCTCTTGTTTAGTTGGATTCCATGGTCTGGACATCCCCTTATAATACTTTATTCTCTTCAGATTTTATTCTCAGCAAGTCCCTTCTAATATGTTCTTCTAGGTTCCGGCCAACAACATAACCATTTGTTGGACGTTTCTCATGCTGACCCACGTTCCACTTTAGGTTTCCAAAAAAAACCTGTAAACCATCATCCCTTCTAGAGACTAGAAGGAAACACTACACACAAAGTGCAGAATGTAGTCTCACTCGAGATGTCTTATCGGTGACTACATGACCTAGATTTTTGTAATATTGGAAGGGAGACTTTTGTGGGGATGGGAGACAATCTTTCTAACTTAAAATACATCATATATATTATTCTATTACATCAACACATCAAATACATTCATTATATTTTACTTTGTAGTAATTATCCTATCATTCTATTATGTGTTTCATTTTACTATTACAGATTCATTCATTCATCATAACTAAACAATCACAAGAAATAAGACAACCATTCCACACAAAGACAAAAATTTATCATGTTTCACCCCCCCTAGGCTACGTCCAAAAATATATGGCTTTCATGGCTCTTTTATTATTCTTTGGCAAGGTTATAGTATGATGCGCATTACAATTGAGTCTAACAAGATCATACTAAGATCCAAATTTTATGATGTTATCGTTTATTACAATGCATATATTTTTCTTTCTTCTAATCTCTCTATCATGTCAGTATTATTCTATATCTTTGTAACACTAGCTCCCATTCTGCTACCTCCCAACACATATTTATGTTACAAAAAAGGGATTAATTACCCGTTACAAAAATGACCAAAACCTTGACCCACTAACCCTAGGTGGATTAGATTTGTCTTCTTTCTAACTCCCTGATCATGGCTGGTCCAAAATCCAAATGTTTTCCTCGTTGATCCACATCCTTCATCCTTTCATTGACTTTCCTGGTTTCCTAATGCTACTTTTCCTTTTTTTCTAGCGTGCATTCCTTCTTTGTCCCATTTCCTAAATGTGTTCATTAATTACCATGTTTTTCCCCAAAATGGCCTTCACCAACATAGGGTAAAAAGGTTTACTTTTGTATTAATGTTCTAAAAGGAATGTACATTAATCCACCAACTTCATTAAGCATGACAACCAGAAGAAAGGATAACACCTGCAGAGATAAAAATAAACACATTTGGACAAGAAGAACAAAAGTTTTAGTGATCTAGAGAATACAAGTATTATTCTACACTATCGCCTCCAGAGAGAATTTATAACTATATTTGGACATCAATAATTGCTTCAATAGCTCGTGTTCTAGAGGTTTTTGATTCGAAAGAATTAGTTTTTTGGTGTATAAATAAGTTCAGTAAGAACCATAGAATTATTCAACTATAAGAAGAGTCCCCTATTTCTCTGACATGTTCAATTTTCAAGAAAATGCTCAGGATACCAACGAAAATAATGACCTTTAAAGGTGACGAAGCTAAATATTTCCTTAAGGAAACAAATGGTGGATGGTAGCTCTTGCAACAATATATTTAAGACCCGGAAGTGATTTTGAAATATTTATAAATCATCGAGGTTAATTTTTTAAAGAATCCATATAAATACATTGAATGATTATTTTCTAGGGTAGCTAGTCAAGAATTTGCTGCTACCATTCATCGACTATCTTTGTATATCCTGCATTTTCTAATTCATGAGAAAGTGATTTTTTATTGCATGGAAATTATCTACGAAGAAATATCTTTTCAGATGTCAAATTGTAAGAAGAATAAGAAATTTTACATGTCCTCATATTTAATCTTCGCCATCACCTATTGTTATGTTTTCAAAGGCTTGCATTTATCTAAACAAGTCAATTCTAAAATTGACCATGTTTAGATGTGGTACTGAACCTTGTGGAAACAAAAGGCGATGTACCATTTCTATGAAGTGCACAATGCATTTGTTTCCTCTTTCAAAAAGCTCATTTCTCGGTCAAGTACACCAATATTATCTTTAGAAGCAACAAACTTTATGGATAAGAATGGAACCTTTGGATCAATGGAACACTTCAGTATTATCAAAGTTTATTGTTCTCTAGAAATACCTTTGTACCTCCCATATTATGTGTTAGAAAATATATTTGGTGTAGAAGTGTGCAAACAATACAGATTATGGGCCCGTTTCTTCAATGAGAAAAGGAAAAGCAATTTATTCCTTTGCCCTGGAGAATTGGGGAGTTAACATTAAGAAATGTTGTAAATATTGATGAGTTTTTAGTTCAATTTGATCAATTTAAGTTAAATACAGTAGATGAAATCAAAGGTTTTTACCCTAATCAATTGTTTATGAATCATATGATATATGTTGGCTATAGTATTTCATTTGCTCATACATTTTTATTTGGTCAAGAAGAGGGCGATAGCCAAAACCATAGGGTATTTGTTTTTGAGAAGAAAGAAGATGATATTGAAACTGTTGTTAGCACCATTGACAAACATAGACAACGGGGAAAAATTATTAATGAAAAGAGTAATTTGTCTTCTAATGTTTCACAGAAAACTAGTCTACCAAAACAAAGAGCTCAGTTAGTGGCATAGGAACAAAGGAAATATTCATTGAAAAATTCAAGTGATGGAGGAGATCACAACCCTCCTAAGAGAATTTTTGAAAGGCATCATAAAATCCTAGTGACCAGCAAAATGAAAATACAAATAAGTAGAGAAGGAGGAAATGAGGGTGCACCTGAAGATGAGATTTTTCTTGAAGACTTGGATTTGGATTTGAATATGGAAGATATCAAATTTACTAATGAAGAACAAAGAGTTAAATAAAGTAGAGAAATCATGATAGAATTAGCGATACATGAACCAATTTTATTCAAGGAATAATACCTAACTTTGCACATTTTCCTATATGACAAAGGTTTAAAGAAATTAGTATTTGAAAATTTTCATTTAAATAATAAGAAAGTTCAAGGAAAAGCAAGCTTGGAACTAGACCTCAATGGTGTTCCAATGTCTAAATCGTAAAAATTCATGAAGCCATGGGTGAAGCTTTAAATTTGTCTATTGATGAAATGGAAAATGAAAATGTCACCTTAAAAGAAAGAATCAAAGAATTGGATAACGCTTTGATCCCTCCATTGTCCACCTATATTTTCCAACCCAATTACTATAATGCAACCCCGAAAAAGATCATATGGAACACCAAAATCTAGCTCAATATTAAGAGGAACATTGAGCCTACTTGTTGATGTTATAAAATATGTTGAATAAAATATTAAGAAAATAATATCTCTCATTCTCTAGGCATGGGAATTAGAAAATAACTTTTTTTCTTTCAGATCAAGATCTAAAATTTGAGACAATATCTTTAGGCCGACCTTGAGAATGATGAAGAATTTTATAAAGGGGTTTCTTCTATATTATTCCTGAAATATTCAAGCATGAGTGAGTATAAAATAAAAGAGTAGGACTTTCCTTCATTAGTTTGCATAAAGTAACTGAAAGCATGTTGGACAAAAGCATTTAAGTGTTTAAAATAAATATTGGTTGATTCTGATAGTATAAGTGTCAAAAGGGGAGATCCATATTTAAAATTGATTGATTGAGATTTTGATGGAGCCACCGAATAAGTTGAAGAGGAAAAAATTATATTAAATTATATACTTATGTCCAAGGATAAATTTGAAGGAAAAGTGGAATTATTAAAAACTACATCAACTAAGAGGTTCAATATTTTGACCGAATATTCATAATTGGAAGTTGAAATTTGGTTAGTTAGTTATGTTAACCAGAATGAACATATTGAAGATACACTACCCCAAGTTTCAATTGAATTTATAGATATGGAAAGTGTGTTATTTTATACAAAAGTAAAGCAATAAATACGTATTGCACCCATGAGAGACTATATTGAAAATTGGTTATAAACTGCCTTAACCAAAATAACAGAACCAAATCAAGAAGATTAAGTTGCAATTGGTCACAAAATTTCAGGGAAAGAACCTCAGTAAGCAGATAACACATGATATAAATCCATCACAACAAGTAAACAATCATCTTTCGTAATCTCCTATTCTACATACTTCCTTTTCATAAATCATTTAATTGTGTATTTTCAGTCTATTGAGAGCGCATAATAGATCTCTGATAATTTCCTTTTTCTTCTTATAGGTCTAGTCCAATCTCGTTTACTTTCTTTGTATTGTCCATGGGAGCTCAATCCCAGTCCATTTGGAAAAACACCAACTTTTAATTTTATTGTAACGGGACTATTATTATTTTTTGAAACACTTAAGATAACTATTTTGGGGTGCAATATCAATGATTTCTCAAACTCTGAGTTTATGAGAAAGATATTTTTTAAGTGGACCTATCATAATATTTTATGTTATGAATGAAATAATCTTTTAAACTTCTCTTAATTATAGAATATTATACTTCCTTCTTATGAATGTGACCAAATTTATTTATGTTCTGATGGATGTGAGGAATGTCATGCTTTCATTTTATGGTTTCTTTATTGATGTATAATATCTTGTATATATTTTATTTCAATATGATAAATATTATTGTTCCTCTTCATAGGAATTCTTATTTATGAATACATATTTTCATCTTGTCTTTATATTTTAAAATAAATAAAGATTGGGATTTGATGTCTAGTATTTCCCATTTTAATTATTGAATTCGGAACATTCAAGATAAATATTTCATACCATAACAGAGGAGTAGCACCTCTATAAAAATGCAAGGGGATATTTTATCCTCATGAGGTTTTTGTTTTGATTGTGAACAATTTAAACATCAACAGAGGGTTAGGCTACATGAAAAACAATTTGTATGAACCCTAATGCTAACTTGATATCATAATGTTGAAATGAATTTTAATTTATATTTGTTGAGAGTTTGGTGTAT
>JZKD02S1477705.1:21664-50556 GCA_000966675.3 Picea glauca | reverse complement strand
CATGTGGTATTCTCTTATCCTTTATGTAACTATATATGGATGATCCACTATAGTTAGTGGACTACTCCAATTATTTGTTGAGTGACGATGGAATATTTTCAAACCCACATGTTAATTGAAAGCTTGAATCGTACTATGACTGTGTCATCTCGCACAAAGGATGTATGGATTCCAATATTTTGCTACAAAATTCTTTTTTGGATCTAGACGTATCTAGCTATCAGTCATATCCCCCAAATGGTTTTCATCAAAACTTGAGTTATCATCCATACAAATATCAAGACGAGGTTTCTCATATGGTTTTGTGCAAGGATGCGATCCAACTTCCCCTTCTCATTTGGTACCCAACTTTTCTACAACCCCTAGAGAAAAATACCTTAGTTCTTTGGATGTGGTTGGAATTGGGGGCTCATGATTTATTGGAAGTAAACTCATTTTGGAGGATCAAGACTTGACAAGGAAAATTCTAGGCGAAAAGAAAGGAATATTTCTTGGTCTCGTGGGGGCGATGTCTCTTTGGTTGTAGGGAGAGATCTAAAAATAAGTCAAACAAATAAACTAGAGGAAAAACATTTGGTGGAGATGTCTTGCGCGCTTTTTGAATTTGTAGATGGAAGAATAGTGGGGTAGAGTTCTGCGTTACATTCCCAATTTTTATTTATTATCCAAGGGATGGATATTGTTTATATTCCACTACAAGGAATATATGAAAAAACTATTATATGCATGATCGTTCTAGGACCACCATATTCTTTGCATGAAGCCATGGAACCCCCTTTTTGACGCTCATGAGGAAGTGATGAGAAATATTTATATCTAGATAAAAAAACCCAACATCCCATTAGAATTTTGGTTGGATTTAAGGCTAAAGGTTATTGGGGATTCATTGGGGACTTTTATTGCCTTTGATTCAAATTTCAAAGGTACTAATAGTCGATAAGTGGCACATATTTTGGTCCAACTACACCTGAGTTAGGACCTCTTCAAATCTATGAAGCTCACTTTTGATGGGAGATCCTACACACATGTGTTGGATTATTTGAGTGTTCCTTTTTACTGTATGAGGTTCCACAAAGTGGGTCATGTTCTGGTTGATTGTGATCTTAAACTTACCAAAATGTTTCAAAATTTTTCTCAAGGTTATGGTAAATATCCCTCCCCAATGGTTTTGTGTAGTGAGATGAGGGTCAATAAGAATCTACCACCATCTCCTCCAAGTGGTGGTATGGAAACGATGCCCGATTATAGTTGTGTTCAACAAGATAAGGTGGATCTTGCAATTGGGGACATGGTTGTACCTCTAATAGGGGTTTATCTTAGGTCTAGGAAACACTTATTTCTAAAGGAAATTATTGGGGACGACCTCAACCTGTCTACATCCCAATGGAGAAATATTGAGGCCATATGGATGGAAAATAAATCTAAATGGAATGATTCAAGTAAATATTTCATGTCTTTTTCACATGGTATGGTTTCTTCTACATATCCTTTGGGTATATAGTCTCTTAGTGAAGAAGTTGGTTGGGATACTGGTTTGTCATTGGGGGTGGGTTCTAATCATGTTTCTTTGGATGGTTGACCTTCATTTGATATTTTTGTTGACCTATAAAATGAATATGATATTGTATTACCCCAGGTTGATCCTTGGTTGTAATTGTACAAATATTTTATGGGTTGGTCAGCAAGGATATTATAGGCGAAAGTGACTGTGTGATTATTAGGCCGAAGAACATAGATGTTAAAGGATAGTGAGCCTATTATTGTAATATGTAAACACTCATACTATTAATAAAATACATGACTTTTGCAGACCGACCCAACAAAAGAGATGGGTTTCTAAAATCCACTAGAAAGGGAAAGGGGAGCTAAGAGTGTAGGAAAGGGATAAGTTAAGAGGGCTTAAGCCCAAAGGAATATTATATTAATATTCCTTAAGGATGAATTTATGGATATGAATATATCCTAAGTTTCTTAAGTGAGGAAAAGTGAATTGCTTGAGTGTCATGTGTCATAAAAGGAACATCCATATATATGAGAGATAATTAGTGTAATTGGAATCAATCATTCATCGATCATATGTACCAGGGAAGTGGACTATGCATCCATATTTGTACGTGGTAACTATTTCTATCCAGTGATTGGAAGAAGTGGGTTATCATGCCCATGGTCAAATAAGATGGTTTTCAAGCCCGTGGTCAAAGAACCTAGTTGCAAGGCTTGCGGTCGAATAAATGGGTTGTCAGGCCCATGAGCATTCTCTCTAGGTGAGAGAACTATTGGGAATTAATTACCAAGCTTCCAAGATACAACTACAGGGCTCTGAGACTCCATGTATGACCTGTTGTTGAATCCTTGGAAGTGAAATGGGGCATCCAAAGGACTGTTGAATAGAGAAGGGGAGCACTTCCTGGGGTGGAACATACATGTGGGATATGAGGGATTGTAGGCTAGTTTCTAGAGTTGGAACCTGATTTTGAGAATTGTTGTTGTCTAGCAGGCCTTAGACTGGCTTAGCACTTCCCTCACCATTGTAGAGTTTATCCCCAACTTAGGGATGATCCACTGTTGAGATTATGAGCAATGTGGTCTATGGTTGGGATGAACGTAGAAGGTCTGCATGAAGTTGGTATTTAATTTTCAAAAGATAAGTATATCTATATGTTTGTGTAAATTCTATGTTATGAATTATGATGTTCTGTTATGAATGTTTTGTTATTTATATGTATCAATTATTGTTTTTGTATATTATTATTATTCTTCTTAACTCTATTCATATTCAAAGCATATGAGTAAATTTAATGGTATCAAAATTCAAAATTTTGATGTGGCATTTCCCAACATGGAGCTGGGGATGTTAAAAAGTGGTATCAGAGCCCAATTTCCAACATTGAGCCTTCATGGACCCAATCAATTGAGCACAAAAATGAAATTTGTAGAGTAATCATGCAAATTGGTTGACAGAATGTTAGAATGAGTATGTCTGCAAATTGTTCAACAAAATTATTATAGTGAAATTGGAGTACATTTTAGGGGTA
The DNA here is from genome assembly GCA_000966675.3 of Picea glauca. Classification (NCBI taxonomy): domain Eukaryota; kingdom Viridiplantae; phylum Streptophyta; class Pinopsida; order Pinales; family Pinaceae; genus Picea; species Picea glauca. The sequence goes on along the minus strand of JZKD02S1477705.1, from coordinate 47,521 downwards.
TTTGGAAGAATGAAACCCAGTAATGAAAATACCCAAATTTTAAATCCATATTGAACATATTTGGGGTTGTAGATAGCTGAATTTTGAATTATAGTACCACGATGGTGGAAATTGTAAAAATTCCCCCAATTCGTGAATAAATTTGAATAAGATTCATACCCAGGAATGTAAACCAGTAGTGCACACAATAAATTTTTTGTTGAAAAGGTTGAAGTGACATTTGTTTGGATGAAATTGGTTGAAATTATACATTTTCAAAAGAATCCATGGTGAAATTGGATGAAATTGGGGAAAAGCCCCAAATTCCTACAACTAAATAATGGTTAATTAAAAGTGAAAGACCCAAATTTGAAAAACATAGGACCAATTTATATGTATATGAATTGAATATGTTTTACTAATATTAATTATATATTTCTAATGGTGGTTGAAGAAGAATTTGAAATTATGTATTTTGAGCATTTTGGAAATTTTCGAAAATAGGTGAAAATGGAAAAATTGGAATTTTTTTTGTACCGTGGCATTTGTTTGATGTGGAAGGTATGTGTCAGATGAAGTGGAATGGTTTTGAAATGTACTTCCATGGTGGAATGTACATGGTGGTATTGGAAATTGAAATGTTCCATGAGAATTGGTGCCATAGAGGCGGTGTTATCCTACCTGGTGAAACCCCAAGCGTAGGACACACATCAACCCTGCGATGATTTCAGGGCGTTAAGTTGGGCTATACTAACCCAAGGAAGGAAGGGTAAAAATTCATGGTTATTTTATAGTAACACAAGGAAGGGAGGGAAAAAATTCATGGCTATGTGATAGGTCACCTCATCCCTAACCATGGTTAGGTGTTTCGACCCCTCCCTATGGTTTAACGTTCGGTGGGGCAGGGGATGCCAAAATATAACGTGGATCACCGATCCTTTCCGACGACCATCAAACAAAGACCGTTGAAACCATAATAAATAATACATAACATAAAATAAACATTAAGGACAACAAAACATAATGCCAATATTGTTAATGAAGTTCATCAAAATTGCCTATGTCTCTGAGCCTTTGTCTCAGTGGGGGAGGATTTCTTATTAATATTCAATGCTACAAAATTACATCATAAGTATACAAAATGGATTACAAATTAGTCTGTTTTTTTCTTTCTTGACCTCAATAATCCAACACAACTGACGAAACTGAAAAAGGTTGAGTGTAGCTCCCATAAATGGCCTCCAAAGTCTGCTTCCTTAATGGCTTCCCTACATAAAAATGGCTTAAGATTCCAAATTATTTAGCATTATGATAATATGAACCTTCTTGGACTATAATTTTTTATTTATTTATATATATTGAGTTGGGGATCCTATATCAATTTCCTCCCAATATCCAACCTAAAAAAGGGTTCTAGATCCTCAATGTTGGGCAAAAATTCAATAAAATCAGCTAAATAATACAAAACAAAATCCATATAATCAATTTTTTTACCCACATTGGGAAACATTAGGTGCATGTTCCCCTTTATCCTTTTCCCTTAGTCATATGGGAAGCACCATGTGTCCATGTGTAGGTTTCTTCCCTTGTTCTCCACCCTAGCTGCTGGTCTAGCACCCTCTGGTTGCGTGGCTACCCCACGCTGACCAGGGCTTATCCAAAAAGCTACACCCACTAAAAAAGTGTCATGTGCGGCTGGGTGGCTATCGCATTTGGTGTATTCTGTTGATGTGACTGGAGGTCAGGGGTTCCATCCCCACGGATTGCAACAACCTTTCGGACCAACCAACCTTGGACAAATACAGGGTGTCACGTGGTGCCTTGTGATTAGGCCATGTGTCAGTTATGGATTATCCTATGCAATCTAGTCATTACACAATCACCATGCCCAGTCATATAAAAAGTCAACGAGTACACCACGTGTCATCTTGTGATCCTACCACATCACTGTCATACCTTCCACGTGTCATGCTACCACTGGTGCCACATCTTTTTTGTACAATGTAATGTCATGCCCAAATATTTCCACCCGTCGCCACGTCAATGTTTGTATAACCACATGTCACTTCTATAAAAGTCCAACTCATCCCTGGAAACCCCAAAAATGATTGCCATATGGCACACCCTGGTGTTGCCACATGCCCCTACTGACATAATCATTATGTCACATGCCACATCACACTGACGTATTTTTTACATTAGCAGTACAACTTGTTGACTTTTGACTTTTTGACTGTTTTTCCTATTTGGGAAAATGATCAGAATGCGATAACTTTTGCATATGGTGTCCATTTTCAAAAAAAAAAATATACCGTTGGAATTGGTGCAATGAGACTGACGCAACGGCATTCGCTTTTTTTTATTCTGAGAACTTTTATGTTTAGGACTTCCTAGATCCATTTTGGATCATTCCTCCCCACTAAGACCTTTTCGTCCTCCAAAAGGGTATTAACTAGACATCAAGTGTGGGATATGCCTCTCCACTTGTCCTTTGTCTTTAAAGTATGTCTTGTGCACCTGACACATTATAATCTATTGCATAATAACCATGAAAACTGAAAGCATATTGTTATCCACTTGAACTCATTCACATCTTACTAAAGCCACTACCATCCATGTAGATAACATTAGAAACAATAACATCAGAAATATGACTGAAAATGAACCCATATGTTTGATGTTCTTGCATGACATTAACTTATGTTGAAGAAAAGTATGATTGAAATTCCAGTCTACAACCATTTCATGTTCATGCTTAAGATAAATTGCTTTACTTGGAACAATTATAGGTGTATTTCTTGCATAAGATGCCTTTTAAAATTATTCCATTGTTAGAAGAGATTGACTTTATTTAATATGATGAGCATGTACAACATATTCATTGTCTTATTTAGTTAAGGGATATCGATTATGTTCCCTGTAGAAGATTTCTTTGTGATCATATAAATAAGGGCTTCCTAAGACCATTCCACATGTTTCTAGTGGCACCACATCACAAGTTACTGTGTCCACATACTTAGATGTAATTGCAATTTTTATGATACATTGATTTGTTATGGGAAATTTTTTATCTTTGCTTATCCAATTAAGAGAATAGGGTTTTTGATGCATCTTAGTGTTTAATCCCAAATTATTAACCACTTCCTATGAAATTAAGTTATATTTAGATCCACTATATATCAATGTATCGATCTTAGTATGTTTCATTATGACTCTTATATGAAACATATTACTTATAGAGTCAAAACCATCACCAATATTAATTGACAAACCAATTGTTGTGATTTTAAACTCATCACTTGAATCATACCCCAAGTCTATTGGTCGTATTACTATTGCAACTGTTTTCCTCCCTTTCCTCTCTTTGAACTACTTCGGTATTTTATTTGGGTGCAATTGCCAACAATGTTCATCATCACCTCCTTATTTCTTGCAATGCTAGCAAGATATATTCTCTACGTTCATTGAAGCTGAATTTTCCCTCTCCACATTCCCCTTTCTTTTCTCTTCTTTCCTTGAAGATGATTTCCCTAATACACCAACTCTTGTTTTCCCTACTTCAATATACGTTGCTTGAACAAAAACCTCATCAAGATTAGTAGGTCCAAAGCTAAATACAATTTTATGAACATGTTCAGGTAAAACTCCTATATACTTCATAAGAGTTTCTTGTGTATGTAATGGAATATTTAACATTAACGACATCTTAAGAAATTCATCTTTGTATTCTTGGATCGTTTGTCCTTTTCTTAGTTTAAATTTTTCCCATTCAATTAAAGCCTTTTCCTTATAACCCAAAGGGTAAAACTTCTTTCTAAGTGCAAAAAAAAAATCTTTCCATGATGGAAACACATTACCAACTTGTTGAGTACCATGTTGCAACTTACTCTGCCACCAGATGAATGTTGTGCCTGCAAGACGAAGTGATGCCAATTTGATTTGGGTTGCCTCATCATTGATTTGTTCCACACTCCAATAAAATTCTATGTGTCTAACCCAATTATCAATTCTCTCAGCATTAAGTTCCCCATCATACATGGGTAAATCAGATTTTACATCAAGCTTAAGTAATGGCATATCAGGCTTATGTTTATGAGAATGTTTTCTTGTAGTGGAATTTGAACTTGTACTTCAAGAAGAAGAAGAAGAAGAAGATGATGAACAAGGTCAAGGAGGAGGTTTAGGAGGGTCCTCTCCTTCTTCACTTTTGTCTTTCTTTGAATATTCCCCTTAAAAATGCCTCTTTTGTTTCAAGTAATCATCATAAAACATGTTTACCATCTCTGACATGGAAAATAAAATTCTTTGAAACTCTCTTTCGTTTTGAGAAAGTCATTCTTTTGATGCCATTTTATAACTTTGGGAAGTCCTGTTTCTTGATCAAATATATGAATCCCCTTCTACAAGCTCACCTTCACCATGACTTAACTTTTCCCTGGTAATCATGCAAACTCAAACAACTAACTGTCAACCTGCTCTGATACCACTTGATCTGAAAATGATCTTTTAAATTACGTTAGAAGTGTCTCAAATGGATTACAAACTCATGTGGATGTGTTCTTCGCAAACTAAATAATCCAACACAACTAACGGAACTGAAAAAGGTTGATGTATCTCCTGAAAATGGCGTCCAAAGTTCTCTTCGTCAATGGCTTCCTTGCATAAAAATGGCTTAAGATTCAAAATTATTAAGAATTTTTCTAATATGAACCTTCTTGGACTGTAAAAATCCCTTGATTTATATAGATATTAAGTTGGGGATCATATCCCAATGTCCTCCCAATATCTAGCCTGAAAAAGGGCTTCAAATCCTTGATTTTGGGCAAAAATCCAATAAAATCAGATGAATAATACAAAACAAATCCATATAATAAATATTTTAACCCACATTGGGAAACATTAGGTGCAATTTCCCCTTTCGCTTTGGCACTTAGTCATATGAGAAGTGAAATGTGGCCATGTGCAGGGTTTCACCCTTGTTCTCTGCCTTGGCTCCTGGTTTAGTGCCCCTTGGTTGCGTGGCTAGGCCCCCGCCGACCAGGGATTATCCAAAAAAATGTACCCACTAAACACTTAAATAATATTGCGACAATATTTTTAAGCAAGTGGCATGTGTGCCATTGTGGCTATCATGTTTGGCATAGTCTGTTGGCGTGACCGAAGGTTAGGGGTTCGATTCCCATAGAGTGCAACAACCTTTTTGACCAGCCAACCTTGGCCATATCCAGGGTGCAACATGACACCATGTGATTGGGCCACATGTCACCTCTAGATGAGATCATACAATCTATTCACTGCATAGTTACCCTGCCTAGTCATCTTCCTTATCAACTGCACAATCAACCAGTATGCCATGCATCGTCTTATCATCCTACCACATCACTATCCTACCTTCCATGTGTCATGCTTCCAGTAGTGCCATGTCGCGTCCGTAAAACCATGTGTCATGCCTAGAGCCTGCCACATATCAGCATGTCAATGTCTATACATCACTTCCACACATGTGCAACTCAGCCTTGAAAATGCCAAAAATAATTGCCATATGGAATGCCCTAGTGTTGCCACGTGTCCCAACTGAATTCATCATAATTTCATGCTAATGTCACCTATCGCATATTACCAACGTACTGCTGAATTCAATAGTACTACCTATTCACTGTTAACTTTTTTGAATTTTTTACATGTTTGGGAAAAGAATCAGAACACGATAACTTTTGTATACGATGTGCATTTTCAGAAAAAATATATATGGCTAGAATCAATGCGATGAGCTCGGTGAAATGGTGCTAGTTTCTTCCTATTATGAGAAATTTTATTTTTAGGCCTTCCTAGATCCATTTTGGATAACTATAGCATTTAGGACCAAAAGTACTAATTGGCCTAAAACTTTAGTATGATGTATTTAGCATCTTGTACCTTAAATGATGATGAAACTTGGCTAGATTGTCCAAAATATGATTATGAAGGAACTCAGTTGAGATCCTATCAAATTGTCAAAGGATTAGGTGCAAGGATGCATAAGCTTAGTTAAAACTTACACCTGGTTGAAGGAGTTTTTGGGTAATATTCAAATGGCCATAACTTTCTGCTGAAAACTCAAAATTCAGAAAGAAGGTAGTAATTGGAAAGGTATTGGACCAAGGAGTCCATGTGATCACCAATAATTGTGATTTGAATAGTATTATTTCCACAAAGTTACAAGAATATTTATGGTGGTATTAAGAGGGGAAGAGTATGCATATATCCCATAATTTTATATCATAAATTTTAGCTATTAAATGTGGTTGTATGCATTTCTCTCAATTGTTATGATTATTAATAGAACAATGCAAATGCAAGTAATTCCTATAGATAAGAGAAAAAAGAATAGAGATAGATATTCAATAGGAACAAGAGGTTTATTTAAGAATTTCTTAGATCAACTATGAGGTTCAATAAGCGACATGGGGAGCCCCTAATGAAGTTATTGTTTGAGGAAGAACTCTAGATGCCAATGGGAATACCAAATGTGGAATGATTTATTGAGGAAGTTACCAACCAAAATGTCAATACTCAGAGAGTAATATAAAATAATTTCAATGGAACTATGATTGGAACAAAATTACAAATGACAATTATGCATATCATATGTGGATGCTAGGTGGGAAATCCATCTACAGTACCTGATAATGCATATATCATAGGTTCATATGGAGATGCAAAGAATGAGAATATAGAAGTATGATTTTATAGAATATGAAAGAGTTTTGATCTGCTATCAGAAATGAGAAGAAGAACGTGCAGACATAATTTTATGTCAAGTATAACTCACAAGTTGATCAAAGGAAAATACTAGATAATATTAAGATAGGATTCTAGGTGTAGCCATGAAGGCTTGGGGATCCACTACAAAAACAAATTCACTCATTTTAATCATAATTCTTAGTGGAATATGGGGGTAAGAGTAAAACATTAGTGAATGAAGTAATGAAGTTCCATTCACTTTGGAGGATACCAAGGTACAAAAAAATTAAGTACTTTATGGACATAACTATTCCAAAAAGAATACTAWGTATAGGTGCTAGTGTTCTGATAAAMATKACATGGTGTATACATGGAGACAAGGGAAGGTCCTCCTAGGATTAGTCATATAGTTGTGGGGGGAGTAAATCCATTAATATCATCAGAGTAGTGYARTGGAAGTATGGTATGAATTTTAGAACTTCATGGGTGAAGTAAGAAAAAACATGTATGTTAAAAGTGCTAGAAGATGCATATATCCATAGATTATGTAAAGATTGGATACAAAAGAATGTAATCGGGTTTCAAGAAGGGTTTTCCATAAAGGGAAGAAAGATTCTAAGGTGAATTCAAAACCTTGAACATATTAAGTTAATGGAAAAATATATAATGAGGTGCATGTCAAGATAATAAGGGTGCATGGAAACACTCCATGAGGGATGCCAACAATAGAAGAGGATTGTTGATGTAATATGTTATCACCTTATAAGTTATAGGATCAATTGGTGACTAGGATATTATCTGTCTCTAGTATTTTTTTGACAAACAATTTTTCATTCTGCAAATATTTTGAAAAGAAAAGAAAAAGAAAAAGAAAAGAAAAGAGGGCATAAAAGAATTCAATGAAAGCCCCATGCAATAATAGTAACTTGGTCCATACCTTTCAAGCATGGCCAAGTTATTTTTAAATTGATGTTGATAGGGTAGTGAATGAGTTTGGATAAACAGTTTAATCTTAGCCAAAKTGTCTAGGTTAGATTAGTGAATAAATCTGGCCARACTGTCTAATCCTGGTCAGATAGCCCYAGGGTARAGTAATTTCTTAACCCAACAGTCTAATCTGGGTTAACTGTCATAGGAAACTAGGTTAGAATATAGGTTAGTTGCATCATTTCTTCTTTTCAATAAGAACCAGTTTGATGATTGATGTTGCACCATGATTTGGATACCTAAAGGTTGTTCAACTAACCCCTTGGTGGTGTAGTCATGAAAAGTTTGGAGAAAAACCCATGAGAAAGCATTTATCCAAAGTTTTTTGGGCACATGTTTTGTCTGCGCCCTCACTTATGCTCCTATCAGGTATCAATGATCTAGATGATCGTGCCCAGATCTACGGTGGACAGATCATTTCCGACCCCCCCGACCATTCTACTTTTAATGGAGGGGGGGGGGTCTGGAATCGCTGATAAGACCCACGCGCATCTGGATGGCCCAGGTTCAAGCACCCAGATCTACGATCAGTATTGGATTCCGGACCCCCCCCATCCGTTCTGCCTTTAATGGAGGGGGGGGGTCCAGAATGTGTGATAAAAAGCGTGCAAAGATCTGCGGCCAGGAAACAGACGCTCAGATCAATGGCTCAAAGATCTTTTCGGACCCCCCGACTGATCTGCTTTTAACCAAGGGGGGGGGTCCAAAATGGAATCTTCCCTCTGGCGGGCCCCTCTTTATATGTGTAATCATTTTAATGGCCCTGAGTCCCATCATTCTCCTGCTATCTGACAGACCTCCATCACCTCTAGACGTCACCTTCCACCTTTCCCAAAAGGTCATGTCCCATGATTGTTGTCAGTCCTTCCCCCCTGTTCGCTCGTGGCAAGCCCCTTACTATGAATTTTACCTCCAATCGACAGCTGCCATGTCACTCGTCTGTATCCCTCAGCCACCTTCACCCGCCATCTCACCCTCAAATGATCCGTTGGGCATTTATTACTAGATAACCTATCCATTATCCAACAGACTTGTCTCCCGCGCCCAACCGACCCCCGTTTACTTAAAACTACTGTTATTCCCCTTACTTTTACTTTTCACCCATCGCACCAGATAAATTCACCGCTTACTTCTCCATTACAATCCGTCGCCCTCATCCACAGTCAATCGCCCCCACTAATATCATGTTTTATTGCAGGTACTATCACAAAAATGGAGCCAAAATCCAAACAAGTAGAAGGAGAGGAGAATTTGTTTCTCCCTCCTCCTGTCGACCTGGAAAAGATCCCACTGGTCGACAAAGACCGATTAATCACAGATACAAAATGCGATTTCGATTTCTTAGACCTTCAGTCATGGCTCAAGGAAGTTTTCCTGGACCAGAGTGATGAAATTGGGCTCTGGGAGTCCAATTTACCCCTCTACCTCTTCCCTCAGATCCACTATTTTCCCAAATTCGCTCTCAAGTGTCAAGCTCACTATATTCCCGATCAAAGATCCGTCATCTCCTCGTCCCGAGAGATCCTGTTTCTCAACATGCCCGAATCCATAGACCAGATGATGCGAATCCCCCGAGCCGACTCTGTGTCTCCTTTCAACCTGGAAATTCTAACAGAATTATAGCAGAAGATGACCTTCCCCCGAAGAGCTCAAATATTCAAGCTCTTCTTTCCCCCATCTACTCAATTCCCCTCCACAAATCCTCCTTATCCGTCTTCCATGTTCTCCACTAAGGGAAACTAGGTCATCTCATCCCTTTGTGCTTTGTTAGGATACTATTCTGATTAGTGGGTAGATGAACCCATTCTGGGTTTTCTATCCATTTTCTCTACCGATGAAAATCCCACCACCCAGTTTGACTTCTACTCATTCTTGGAAGACAATATTCACAAAAAGTTCGTGAATTTCGGCACGGAAGGCATGTTCAGATAGTCATCAATACTAGCATACTTGTTCGTGTTCTTCCAGGCGGATAAATTTGGTTTTCCATGCAGAAGATGGATGGAGATGGTAGACCTCAGGCAGTCACAGCATGGACCTCCTTGCTCAAGCAAAACTCCATAGAGTACAGCTTCAAGGAGTTCATCGATCAGTTCTACCACCCTGTGGTCAATATGCTAGGCGACAAGCCTGAGCCTCGGATAAACGATGAAGTTCAGAGGATCCTGCATCTCTCGAACAACACAAAGACCAGGGATTGGTACTTATATCAAGATTACACTGAGATCAGAGTATACGGGTGCGAGTTGGCACTGTATAAGTTGCCTAAGTACCTGCCCGTCATAATTTTCGCATTGGAATATATAAGGAATATTATAAATTCCGACGATATCCACTTTGTGTCATTGAAGAAAAAGCAGCAGCTTAGAATTAAGGGGCAGATTGGCTCCTTCATCTGCAACAATCGTAGCGCTGGGGATGAAGCAAACAGGATGCTGAGGGAAATGAATTTCTTTATGATATTCCCTTGGCATTATGATCCATGTGGGATCATCTCAGAGATGAGAGTTAAGAACAAGAACATCCCATATGTTCATGAAGTCAATCCTGAAGTGGAAAAAATTGAAAATCAGGCAGTGTGGGAGCCTAACACATTGGTTGAAGTACCAAAACAGGATCCCTCGGCCACTGTATCTCAAACAACCACGCCACAGGTCCCGAAGGAAAAGAGGCCTCAACAAGAGTTATCTCCGCCTGTCACGGAGGTATCATCCAAAGATTTCCAGATGCATACTAAGAGGCCTAAAACTGTTGCAGTTTCTGACCTGACCAGAGAAGAAGAAGCCCCATCTACAACAGCGACCAAGTTTGATAGGCCACCCTTCGGTTCGAGCCTCCATAAGGCCATAACCTCAGTAGTGATGGAGAAATATACAGGTCCTCCATTGACCACCCAGCCAGGCAAGGTGGGACCGAAGCTGAGTATCTTCGAGAAGTATGAGCTGATAAAGAAAAAGAACCAGACCTTGACCAGCAATACTTGCGCCCAATTTTGGAAATAGACGTCGACTGCACAACATAGGTTGCTATCGGCATTCGACACCGAGAAGGGCATAATGCACATGGCATTCCTCTAGGCACAAGTACTAGATCCAAAGGTGATCACTGAATACAAGATGGCCATCTTCGAATTCCAAACGAAGGACGTGCACCTAGCCGATTAGATGGATCTGCACAAGCAGACGGGGGAAATGGTCTTCTATACGTTGGCGCATGCTTCCACTTTTGCGTCCATATTGTAGGTGTCTCTGAACAATGTTCAAACACAACTCAAGTTGGAGAATATTTCATCCTTTACAAAGGACAATAGGATCAAGACTGTGGAGGAGTTGGTCCTCAAAATCGGTTACGATCCTTCAAATGTGAAAGAAGCTGAGGAAATGATCAAGAAGAAGAATGTTGACATAGCCTCCCTGAGGAAATAACTGAAACTCCCACCCACAAAAGATTCACAGGCGAAGGACATAGTAGAGAAAGAAGGAGAGAAGGATGAAATGCTCAAGCTGCTCATGGAGCAGAATGCACAGCTTAAAGAAATGCAAGCTGAGATGGAGAAACTATTAAAAGAGAAAGAGAAATTGAAGACAATGGAAGTCATTCCATTCAGTGCTATTCCAATTTCAGGAGTGAGCACAGCATCAGTGACAGAATTCCCATCTGCAACTCCATTCACATCCCAGGAGAAGACAATCGACCTGGCTAAGTCCATGGAAAAGATGAACCTGTAGGAAACAGAGATCAACGGGCTAAAGAAGGAGATTGAGAACCTACAGGAACTCAAATCTTCTTTTCAGACTAGCCTCTCCAAGGAAAAGCAGGTGACAGAGCAGCTCAAACAGGAGTTACAACAGCTCAAGAGGTAGATAGTAGCAGGAAAGACTTTGGCTGAGGTTAAAGAGAGTGTATGGGCAAACATCACTAAGTCCATGAATGAGATATGGCCAATGATCCATATCATGTTTGAGAAGAATGAATTGGTCCAGAGGAGAAAATAGTCCATTGAGAAGATCAAAGTAGAATTGGGAGACATGCCAACACAGGCAAATGAGATGATCAAGTTCCTCAATTACAAGACCAGGGAAGAGCTGGAAGAGCTGAAGATTGAAGACAGAACAAAGATCATCCTTGAGGTCAAAAGAGTTTTGAATAAGAGAGGATTAATGCTTCAGCTGGAAGAAAAGGTTAAGGCCATGGACCTGGGGGTACAACGATTCTTCAGTAAGATTGAGGCTCTCCGGAAGAAAGGTCTTTCTGGTCTGAAGGTAATCAATGATAAATTGATGACACTCTCAGATTATAAGAAGAGATTGGCTGATGTGTCTAAAGATAGTTCAAAGTTTGCAGGGATTCAAGGGAGCATCACGGGAAAGGCATTTCTAGATGCCCTTCAGTGAGACATACGTATCCAACAGGAGATTCGATACATCTTCCTCACAAAGCCTACATTCGCCAAGTACACAGAAATGGACGAAGTGTATCGAAGGCTGCTCAAAGTCAGCGTTCCCAACCATCTTAGATGGGAGGAACTCTGTGATATGATCAATTAGCAAATGAGTTGTCCCAGTCCAGTCAACTATCCAGTCAGATGAAGTTGTGCAGAGGCTTCATCAACGACCCACCCAGAAATCAACGTGCAAGTACACCACATCATCAAGCAGTTCCTAGATTTAGGAAATTTGTTAAGTTAGTTAGGCTAAAAATAGATTTAGCATGTCCTGGTCATTAATGACAGGAACATTTGTAATTTGAGTTATAAATACTTCACCTTTCGAAGTGTTGAGGGCTGTTGATCTTCACACCCTAACGCTATCAGACTGTAATATTTTTTAAGAGATCTTCCATTAATAAAAAGGAGGCACTTTTACAAGATTCGTGTGTGTATTCACTGGTGATGTTTTTATTTCTTAGTTGAATGTTATTCTCTATTTTTCATCATATTGTTTTCTGAATCTAATCTTTAGAAGTAACGAAAGTTGCAGGATTTATCTCGTATACCCTGTTTCTGACTCGAAAGATTTTAGTGTTTTATCTTTTGGTGTTTCAATAAAGAAACTTTTAACTACTTCTTTGTTGAAATTATCTTTGTCATATTTTCTGTTATTCATCATTTAAGTTACTAAAGAATCTAGTGATTATATCATCTCGCCCTGTGAAAGTTATTCCTTTGTGTTTCTGGTTCTTATTTCACATTTTTAAAACACAGACCCCATAGCCCAATGGATTTGTAGACTGTCTCAACCAACTCGACAAACCTTATATAAACAAAAACCGACCTGTTTATTTACCTAGCCTAATATTTAAAATTTGAAACATAGCTAAATCATATAGAGAGATCCCTCTCTGAAGTTGGAAGGGCTAGATCCCAGATTCAAAACCGGTTGGATAAAGTTACATTTTGTGGATTTCTTTTGTTTCAAACTCTTGGAAATTTACAGAGTGCTAACATAGTGGCGACCATACTGGGGAAGAACATAAAATTTATAATTTCACGTTTTCTTTCCCTAAAAGAAAGTCCGTTCCTGAAAGATTGCAATTTTGAGAAGAAAATAATGTTTAGAGGTTGATTAGATTTGTACATATTATTTTTGAACTCATAAAAATAAAAAATACATATATAAAAAATCAAAAAGAAATCTGGCTCCCAAGAAAGTTTATACTCAATCTCATCCAGACCCAGAACCTGCGATAGTGACAGATAACCCAGAATAGTTTCTTAGGAAAAAGACCATAGCTAAAGACTTAGTGAGTCATACTTCCTTGCATAAGTCCTTTTCCTTTTTAGGGGAACCCATTACCTTTCAAAACCATGACTCTGACACCTTTTCCCAACAAAGCCTGGTTAGAACACGGTTTGATAGTTTTGTCACTGGAATCATCCCTGACCCAACCTTGTTGCAACCCCGAACCCCTGAAGTCATGTCACCCACTGCTAAACCACAAATCACTCACTCGGTGCTATCCAGTCCCTCCTCGTCCTCGTCCTCAGCCACAACCTCACTGATCATCTAGTCTATTATCCCAACTCCTCCACACATCATGGCAGCTGGATATGCTCCCTTGGTGTTGGCTGCACCTCTTCATGCCATGCCCCAAGACTATCAAACGAGACTCCCATAGTTCGATGTGACAGGGCCTTTAAGCGCCCAACAACATGTTGATAAAATGAATGATTATTATGATTTGCATGAAGTAGATGAGGCTGACGTTCAAATGAGATTGTTTGCCCAGAGTTTGTCAGGTGAAGCCAAGAAATGGTATAAATTTTTACGTGCCGCCTCAGTCCTTGACCTTACTACATTTCAAAGGAGTTTTGTAGACAGATGGGAGGTAAAGAAAAACCCTCTCCAAATCTTGTCAAAATACGAAAATATTAGAAGAAATCAAGGTGAGACAGTACAAGATTACTGCACTCATTTCAATAACCTCTACAACACAATCCCAACTGAAATTAAACCTCCACAGGGTTTGACATTGATAAAATTCCCTGATGGTTTTGATAATGACATGTCATACCAACTAAGGGAAATAAAGTCTACCACCTTGGAAGATATGCAGGAAAGTGCGATAAGTGTGGAGGCCAATTTGTTGGCAAAAAGAGCACGTTAGAGGTCAGAAAGGAGAGTCACAATTAAAGAAGAACCTTCCACATCAAAATCAGATTCCAAATTGGATTCTTTGGCCAGAGCAATGGAAAGAATGATGGAAAGACTTACTGTGTCAGACATAAATCCTCCAAGAGACAACCCACCTTCTCCTCAGGTTCGGAATCCTAACTTCAGGAGAAACCCTCCTCAAATCAGACAGAGAGATCCTAGGGATCAAAGAGAGCATAGAGGTATGGATTAGCAGATCTGACCTCGCCTGCAAGAAAATTATGCTGATGAAGAGGAGGAAGTGATCGAGGAATTGGAGGATACTCACATAAATCTCATGGGCATTCACGATAACGAAGCTATTTTCCTTACCCAAGAAGAGCAAGAACTGTTTCTTCTCAACCAAACAAAAGTAAGTGAAGAAGTTGAAGATGTAGAACAACAGGCATTCAAAAATTCCATTTTGGAGGTACATCGGCAGTATAATCTGCGGAGTAAAAATACGGAAGGGATTTCCCCAAAAAAGACGATTGAAACGAAGAAGGTGACCGAAACCAAGAAGACCTCTGAGCCATCTGCCGAGAAGATTCCTAAGAAGAGCACTTCCGAAGTTCCTATGAAGAAGAACCTTACTATTCTGAAAAGATCGTCACAGCCCAAGGTTTCACCTGTTAATCCACCAAGTACTTTTGGCCAGAAGAGTGTGGTGGACAAACCAGAATTGATGAGCCAAGGCAGAGCTCCTACACCTTTCAGCCTTGAGGGAGAATTAGCCAAAGTGAAGATTCCCATTCTACTTTCTGAGTTGATGAACAAAGAAATTTATTGTTCACAGGTGATTAAAGCACTGACCATTGAACCTGACATAGGCACGAAGGTCTCAACCATTGGATCAACAAATCATTCAGACACTATGAACCTTACTAATGATCAACATGAACTTCTATTCGGACCTGAAGTAGATGGTCGAGATGATACTGGTGATGTTGCTCCTTTTTACATCAGTCTAAACATACATGTCCTGATCTTGCATAACGCTATGGTGGATTTGGGTGCTTCCCACAATATGATGCCTAAAGCAGTAATGGAGAAACTGGGTCTAGAGGTCACCAGACCTTACAAGGATTTACACTCATTTGACTCTAGTAAAGTTAGATGTATCAGTCTGATCAAGGACCTGTGCATCACCTTGGTTCAGATTCTTGCGAAGAGCATGGTAATGGATGTGGTAGTTGCAGACATCCCTCCGAAGTATGGAATGTTGCTATCCTGGTCTTGGGGAGCTAAGTTGAGAGGTACCCTGCAGTTAGATATGTCTTATGCCACTATCCCAGTTTTCGGGCAACAAAGAAGGCTATACAGAGAAACGTTGATGAAATACATGGTCAGTAGCCAAGAAAAACCGCACAAGTATCCTCTTTACTATGCACATTCTGACTTGGATTCTTTTATTTTATACAATGATGGTGACATGGCAGAATAAGATACTCAGCTGGTAGAAGATATATCTAGTCAGGATGCAGGCCAAGAAACCATTGAGGTAGCAAGGATGAAAAATGTGATAACTGAAGAGCTACTGACAGATTTTTGGAGCATGGATTTTGACAGAGCAGTAAGCAAAGAAGGAGCTGGAGCGGGAGTCTGGCTGCATAATCACAGAAACAGGTATTCAGAAAACCATTCTTACAAGTTAAATTTCCAATGCACTAACAATATTGTCGAGTATGAAGCCTTGATGCTCGGTCTGAAGCTTTTGAAAAGAGTTGGTGCTAAATAGATTATGGTAAGAGGTGACTCTGACTTGATAATCAAGAAAATCAAAGGTAAGTACGATGTGAAACACCCACGTCTTAGAGCTTATAGGAATGTTTTCCTTGATGCCCTTAGATGTTTCACTGAAGTTGACTTGCAGGTAATGCCGAGGGGACAAAACATTCTGGCAGACGGATTGGCTACGTCAATAGCCACATGCAAGATTCCTTTCTGCTCGACTCGCCCATACACTGTTGAGGTGAAATGTAGACCAACCGTTCCCGACAATATCAGGTACTGGCAAGTGTTTGGTAATGATGATCAAATCGAAGACTTTCTGCAGTGTAAAAACGATTTTGAATGTACAAATATAGATTTAGAGAATGAGGATGAAAATGTAAATAGATCTTATTTTGAAATTGATAGTGTAAATAGCATAGATTCGGGAGAATTAGGCGATGATGAGATGGAGGCCGATGTTTTACATTTGAAAAGCAATGTTTTGCCTAGGGGTTTAGTTCCTTTGGAGGACTTGTTTGATTTTAACAATGTGGCCAAAAAACCGAAAATCGAAGCCCATGGACAAGAGGTAGAAGACTGTAATATAGGGACAGAGGAGAAACCCAGGATAGTCAAATTGTCCAAATCACTGCCCCCTGAGCAAAAACTCAAATACATTGAGTTTTTCAAAGAATATTCAGACGTCTTTGCCTGGGGTTATGAGGATTTGAAAGCTTATGATACCAGCATCATACAACACAGGATTCCAATAAAGGAAGACCAAAAACCATTCAGACAGAAACTTAGGAGGATAAATCCCAAGTTGCTCCCTCTGATAGAGAAGGAAATCAAAAAAATGTATGATGCCAAAATCATAGTCCCGTTGCGTTTTTCTAAATGGGTCTCTAATCTGGTCCCTACACGTAAGAAATCTAGAGAAATCAAACTTTGCATAGACTTCCGAAATCTGAATAAGGTCTCCCAGAAGGATAATTACCCCTTGCCAAAAATGGACCATATCCTTCAACGGGTAGTCGGATCCAGTTGAATATCTTTGCTGGATGATTTCTCGAGTTACAATCAGGTCCTCGTCCACCCAGATGACCAAGACAAAACCGCTTTCACCACACCATGGGGACTTTCATGTACGTGAAAATTCCTTTTGGTCTAATGAACGCAGGAGCCACATTCCAGAGAGCGATGGATATCGCCTTCGTGGAAGAATCGGGTAAGTTTATTGTCGTCTATTTGGACAATGTGACTGTGTTTTCCCGATCTGATGACGAACACTTGCGACACCTCAGACGAGTCTTCGAGAAATGCAGAATGTTTGGGATTTCTTTAAATCCTAAGAAGAGCCTTTTCAGACTAGAGGAAGGCAAACTGTTAGGACACGTCATCTCCAAGGACAGAATCAAAATTGACCCCAGCAGAATCGAGGCCATACAAAAATTAGAACACCCATGAAACCTCAAATAATTACAGTCTTTCATCGGGAGAATAAACTTTCTATGAAGATTCATTCCCAATCTGCCTGAGCTCCTGAGAAACATTACAAATATGCTAAAAAGGGATGTAAAAATAAAATGGGACACTGAGTCCAGACAGTCTTTCGAACAAGTCAAACGAGCACTAACAGAGGCCCCTGTCTTAATCAGTCTTGATTTTACCAAGGATTTCTATCTTTTTTCTTTTGCTTCCGAACACACTATAGCAATGGTCTTACTACAAAAGAATAGTGAAGGGTATGAACAACCCATAGCTTTCTTTAGTAAAGCGTTGAGGGATGCTTCTCTGAATTACAAGATAATGGAGAAACAAGCTTTTGCTTTGGTGAAAGCTATAACAGATTTTAGGGTCTACATTCTCCATTCCCACACCATAGCATATGTTCTGAATGCGGTAGTAAAAGACATCTTGACCTAGGACAATCCATACGAAAGAAGAGGCAAATGGATTGATGTCATTTTAGAGTATGACATAGAGATCAAGCCTACGAAACTAATCAAAGGTCAAGGCCTTGCTAAATTAATGGATGAATCTAATTTCCATGCTCTTGATATTAATTTTTTAGCGGCAACAGATGAACAAGGCAAGATGGTGACTCCAAGCATAAGAGAGGAATTTCTCAACTCTCCATGGTACGCAGACCTTATATTTGTTTTGAAAAATTTGCAAGCTCCCCCTGGGTTGACTAAGACTAAAGATAGATTTTTAAATTTAAAAGCCTTACAATTTTGTATTCTGGAAGGCAATTTGTATTGGAAAGATCCTGGAGGCATTCTGTAAAATTGTTTATTGAAATATGAAGATGACAAAGTGTTACACGAATTTCATGCAGGAGAATGTGGTGGCCATCTGAATTGGAAGGTCACAACCAACAAAATACTCAGAGCTGGATTCTATTGGCCCACCCTATTCATCGATGTACATCATAAAGTGATTGCATGTCATCAATATCAGTTGTTTGAAGGCAAAAGGAAGCTCCTTCCTTTCCCCATGAAACCGATCTCAGTTTAAGCCCCTTTCCAGCAATGGGGAATGGACTTCATCGGAGAAATACACCCCCCTTCTTCAGGCCAGCATAGGTGGATTCTCACTGCCACCGATTATTTCACCAAATGGATCGAAGCAGTACCAAGAAGGAAAGCCACTAACTCTTTTATTATCAAATTCCTTGAAAATAATATCTTGTCTCGCTTTGGATGTCCTAGAAAGATTATAACTAATAATGCAGCTGCTTTTCGGTCGGAGAAGCTCATAGATTTATGCAACCAGTATCACATTGGTTTGGGGCATTCCACAGCTTACTACTCTCAGGGGAATGGGCTGGCGGAATCTTCAAACAAAACCTTGGTAAATATCATCAAGAAAACGTTGCAGGAAAACAATAAATCGTGGCATAACAAGTTGGTGTTCGCATTATGGCCTGACAGACTGACCACCAAAATATCAATCGATATGTCACCATACCAGCTGGTCTATGGAACATAAGCAGTTTTCCTGACTTCCTTAGGAGTCCCTGTCATGAAGTTACTTCAAGAGGTACAAGCCGAGCCCAATGACTCACAAGGAAGGATCAACCAGATGATCCATTTGCAGCAGTCTAGGGAAGACATTTTCAACAAGACTCAGGTAATCCAAGAAAGCATCAAGAAGATTTTTGACAAAAGAACCAAGGAAGATTATTTTGAGCTAGGATATTTGGTGCTGAGATGGGACGCCAGAAATGAAGACAAGGAAAAACATGGAAAATTTGACAGTCTATGGAGAGGTCCATACATGATTCAAGCATTCAGGGGGAACAATGCTTTCTTGCTAAACAACGATGATGGAACAGATCTGCCAGGAGGACCTGTAAATGGCAGAATGTTGAAGCATTATGTGCCACCTCAGTAAAGACTCAAGTTCCACTCACCATTGTACATACCATCTTTATTTTTTCACCTACATTTTCTAAGTGAATAACATTAGTCAGTTGGTTGAAGCCCGAAGAGAATGCGCTAAGCTACTGACCATTGTTCTTCTAGTTTTTGAGAATAAAGCTAATCAATCAATGAAGGACATGAGGCAAAACAATTTCAGAATGATAGGAACCAGGATTCTTGGTACTTCAGAGGGAAAGTACCATCCCTAGGTGGAGCCGTTGTTATCACCCTATAAGTTATAGGATCAAGTAGTGACTGGGATATTATCTGTCTCTAGTATTTTGTTGACAAATGATTTTTCATTCTGCAAATAATTTGAAAAGAAAAGAAAAAGAAAAAGAAAAGAAAAGAGGGCATAAAATAATTCAATGAAATCCCCATGCAATAATAGTAACTTGGTCCATACCTTTCAAGCATGGCCAAGTTATTTTTAAATTGATGTTGATAGGGTAGTGAATGAGTTTGGCTAAACAATTTAATATTATCCAAAGTGTCTAAGTTAGATTAGTGAATAAATCTAGCCAGACTGTCTAATCCTGGTCAGATAGCCCTAGGGTAGAGTAATTTCTTAACCCAACAGTCTAATCTGGGTTAACTGTCATAGGAAACTAGGTTAGAATATAGGTTAGTTGCATCGTTGCTTCTTTTCAATAAGAACCAATTTGATGATTGATGTTGCACCATGATTTGGATACCTAAAGGTTGTTCGACTAACCCATTGGTGGTGTAGTCATGAAAAGTTTGGAGAGAAACCCATGAAAAATCATTTATCTAAAGTTTTTTGGGCACATGTTTTGTCTGTTCCCTCACTTATGCTCCTATCAGGTATCAATGATCCATATGATCACGCCCAGATCTACGGTGGATAGATCATTCCGGACCCCCCCGATCGTTCTACTTTTAACGGAGGGGGGGCTCCGGAATCACTCATAAGACCCACACACATCTGGATGACCCAGGTAGAAGCACCCAGATCTACGATCAGTAGGTGATTCCGGACCCCCCCGTTCATTCTTCCTTTAATGGAGGGGGAGGTCCGGAATGTGTGATAAAAAGCATGCAAAGATCTACGGCCAGGAAACAGGCGCTCAGATCAATGGCTCAAAGTTCTTTTCGGACCCCCCTGACTGATCTTATTTTAACCAAGGGGGGGGGTCTGGAATGGAATCTTCCCTCTGGCGAGCCCCTCTTTATACGTGGCATCATTTTAATGGCCCTTAGTCCCATCATGCTCTTGCTATCTGACAGACCTTCATCACCTCTCGACGTCACCTTCCACCTTTCCCAAATGGTCATGTCCCATGACTGCTGTCAGTCCTTCCCCCCGTTCGCTCGTGGAAATCCCCCTACTATGAATTTTACCTCCAATCGATATCCACCACATCACCCATCCGTATCCCTCAGCCACCGTCACCCTCCATCTCATCCTCAAATGATCTGTTGGCCATTTATTACTAGATCACCTATATGTTATCCAGCTGACCTATCTCACGTGCCCAACCGACCCCCGTTTACTTAAAAGTACCGTTATTCCCCTTACTTTATCTTTTCACCCATTGCACCAGAGAAATTCACCGCATACTTCTCTGTTACAGTCCGTCTCCCTCATCCACAGTCAATCGCCCCCACTAATGTCGTGTTTTATTGCAGGTACTGTCGCAGAAATGGTGCCAAAATCCAAACAAGTAGAAGGAGAGGAGAATCCGTTTCTCCCGCCTCCTGTCGACCTAGATAGGATCCCACTGGTCGACAACGATTGATTAATCGCAGCTATAAAATGCGATTTTGATTTCTCATACCTTCAGTCGTGGCTCAGGGAAGTTTTCCTGGACCAGAGTGATGAAATTGGGCTCTGGGAGTCCAATTTACCCCTCTACCTCTTCCCTCAGATCCACCATTTTCCCGAATTCGCTCTCAAGTGTCAAGCTCACTATATTCCCAAACAAAGAGCCATCATCTCCTCGTCCGGAGAGATCTTGTTCCTCATCATGCCCGAATCCATACACCAGATGATGCAAATCCCCCGAGCCGACTCTGCGTCTCCTTTCAACTTGGAAATTCTAACAGAATTATACCAAAAGATGAACTTCCCCCAAAGAGCTCAAATATTCAAGCTCTTCTTTCCCCCATCCGCTCAATTCCCCTCCACAAATCCTCCTTATCCGTCTCCCATGTTCTCCACTAAGGGAAACCAGGTCATCTCATCCCTTTGTGCTTTGTTAGGATACTATTCTGATCAGTGGGTAGATGAACCCATTTTGGGTTTTCTATCCATTTTCTCTACTGATGAAAAGCCCACCACACAGTTTGACTTCATCTCATTCTTGGCAGACAATATTGACGAGAAGTTCATGAATTTCAGCACGGAAGGCATGTTCATATACTCATCGATACTAGCATACTTGTTTGTGTTCTTCCAGGTGGATAAATTTGGTTTTTCCATGCAGAAGATGGATGGAGATGGTAGACCTCAGGCAGTCACAGCATGGACCTCCTTTCTCAAGAAAAACTCCACATAGTACAACTTCAAGGAGTTCATCGATCAGTTCTACCACCCTGTGGTCAGTATGCTAGGCGGCAGGCCCGCGCCTCGGATAAACGATGAAGTTCAGAGGATCCTGCATCACTTAGACAACACAAAGACCGGGGATTGGTACTTATATCAATATTACACCAATATCAGAGTATACGGGTGCGATTTGGCACCGTATAAGCTACCTAAGTACCTACCTATTAGAATTTTTGCATTGGAATATATAAGGCAGATTATAAATTCCGACGATATCGACTTTGTGTCATTGAAGAAAAAGTAGCATCTTAGAATTAAGGGGTAGATTGGCTCCTTCATCTGCAACAATCGTGGCACTGGGGAAGAAGCAGACAGGATGCTGAGGGAAATAAAGTTATTTATGAGCTTCCCATGGTGTTAAGATCCATGTGGGATCATCTCAGAGATGATATTTAAGAACAAGAACATCCTATATGTTCATGAAGTCAGGCCTGAAGTGGAAAAATTGGAAAATCAGACAGTGTGGGAGCCTAACACATTGGTCGAAGTACCACAACAGGATCCCCCGGCCACTGTATCTCAAACAACCACGCCACAGGTCTCAAAGGAAAAGAGGCCTCGACAAGACTTATCTCCACCTGTCACAGAGGTATCGTCCGAAGAGTTCCAGCTGCATACTAAGAGGCCTAAAACTGTTGCAGTTTCTGACCCGACCAGATAAAATGAAGCCCCGTCTACAAGGCGACCAAGGTTGATAGGCCACCCTTCAGTTCGAGTCTCCATAAGACCATAACCTCAGCAGTGATGGAGAAATATACAGTTCCTCCATTGACCACCCAATCAGGCAAGGTGGGACTGAAGCTGAGTATCTTCGAGAAGTATGAGTTGATAAATAAAAAGAACCAGACCCTGACTAGCAGTACTTGCGCCCAATTCTAGAAACAAACGTCGACTGCACAACATAGGTTGTTATCAGCATTCGACACCAAGAAGGGCAGAATGCACATGGAATTCCTCCAGGCATAAGTACCAGATCCAAAGGTGATCACTGACTACAAGAGGGCCACCTTCAAATTCCAGACGAAGGACGTGCACCCAGTGGATCAGATGGATCTGCATAAGCAGACGGAGGAAATGGTCTTCTATACATTGGCACATGCTTCCACTTCTGCGTCCAGATTGCAGGTGTCCCTGAACAATGTTCAAACACAACTCAAGTTGGAGAATATTTTGTCCTTTGCAAAGGACAATAGGATCAAGACTCTGGAGGAGATGGTCCTCAAAATCGGTTACGATCCTTCAAATGTGAAAGAAGCTGAGGAAATGATCAAGAAGAAAAATGCTGACATAGCCTCCCTGAGGAAACAACTGAAACTCTTGCCCACAGAAGATTCACAGGTGAAGGAGATAACAGAGAAAGAAGGATAGAAGGATGAAATGCTCAAGCTGCTCATGGAGCAGAATGCATAGCTTAAAGAAATGGAAGTTGAGATGGAGAAAATATTAAAAGAGAAAGAGCAACTGAAGCCAATGGAAGTCATTCCATTGAGTGTTATTCCAATTTCAGAAGTGAGCACAACATCGGTGACATAATTCCCATATGCAACTCCATTGGCATCCCAGGAGAAGACATCCAACCTGGGTAAGTCCATGGAAAAGATGAACCTGCAGGAAACAAAGATCAGCAGGCTAAAGAAGGAGATTGAGAATCTACAAGAACTCAAATCTTCTTTTCAGACTAGCCTCTCCAAGGAAAAGCAGGTGATAGAGCAGCTCAAACAGGAGTTACAACAGCTCAGGAAGCAGATAATGGCAATAAAGACTTTGGTTGAGGTTAAATATAGTGTATGGACATACATCACTAAGTCCATGAATGAGATATGGCCAATGATCCAGATCATGTTTGAGTAGAATGAATTGGTCCAGAGGAGCAAACAGGCCATTGAGAAGATCAAAGTAGAATTGGGAGACATGCCAACACAGGCAAATGAGATCATCAAGTTCCTCAATTCGAAGACCAGGGAAGAGCTGGAAGAGCTGAAGATTGAAGACAGAACAAAGACCATCCTTGAGGTCAAAAGAGTTTTGACTAAGAGAGGATTAATGCTTTAGCTGGAAAAAAAGGTTCAGGCCATGGACCTGGGGGTACAACGATTCTTCAGTAAGATTGAGGCTGTCCAGAAGAAAGGTCTTCCTGGTCTGAAGGTAATCAATGATAAATTGATGACACTCTCAGATTATAAGAAGAGATTGGCTGATGTGTCTAAAGACAGTTCAAAGTTTGCAGGGATTCAAGGGAGCATCATGGGCAAGTCATTTCTAGATGCCCTTTAGTGGGACATAAGTATCCAACACGATATTCGATACATCTTCCTCACAAAGCCTACATTCGCCAAGTACACAAAAATGGATGAAGTGTATCGAAGGCTGCTCAAAGTCAGCGTGCCCAATCATCTTAGATGGGAGGAACTCTGTGATCTGATCAATTAGAAGATGAGATGTACCAGTCCAGTCAACTATCCAGTCAGATGAAGTCATGCAGAGGCTTCATCAATGACCCACCCAGAAATCAACGTGCAAGTACATGACATCATCAAGCAGTTCCTAGATTTAGGAAATTTGTTAAGTTAGTTAGGCTAAAAATAGATTTAGCTCGTCCTGGTCATTAATGGCAGTAACGTTTGTAATTTGATTTATAAATGCTTCACCTTTCGAAGTGTTCAGGGTTTTTGATCTCCACACCTTGACGCTATCAGACTGTAATATTTTTGAAGAGATCTTCCATTAATAAAAAGGAGGCACTTTTACAAGATTCTTGTGTGTATTCACTGGTGGTGTTTTTCTCTCTTAGTTGAATGTTATTCTCGATTTGTCATCATATTTTTTTATGAATCTAATCTTTAGAAGTAACAAAAGTTGCAGCATTTATCTCGTATACCCTGTTTCTGACTCGAAAGATTTTAGTGTTTTATCTTCTGTTGTTTCAATAAAGAAATTCTTAACTACTTCTTTGTTGAAATTATCTTTCTCATCTTTTCTACTATTCATCATTTAAGTTACTAAAGAATCCAGTGATTATATCATCTCGCCCTGTGAAAGTTATTCCTTTGTGTTTCTGGTTCGTATTTCATATTTTTAAAACAAAAACCCCATAGCCCAATGGTCGTGTAGACTGTCTCAACCAACTCGACAAACCTTATATAAACAAAAACTGACCTGTTTATTTACCTAGACTAATATTTAAAATTTGAAACATAGCTAAATCATATAGAGAGATCCCTCTTTGAAGTTGGAAGGGCTAGATCCCAGCTTCAAAAGCGGTTGGATAAAGTTACATTTTGTGGATTTCTTCTGTGTCAACCTCTTGGAAATTTACAGAGTGCTAACATAATCCAAAAGTGTTGAATGTAATTCCCAAGTAGCATGGAGATATCAAGTAGACATGAATTTAAACATGAAAAAGAAGATCATAAAGGGAAATCAATAAGGGGCCATGAAGAAGATTTTGTTTTTTCTTGGTATAGAATGTAAAAGAGTTTTACCTTAAAAACATACATCTCAAGTGGAAAAGATCCATTTAAAACCTTTAAGGGGTTGGAAGTATCACTAGAATTTATGATGGAAATTAAAAAGAGTTCTAATTACTTCAAGTTAATTCTATGCAGTTGGAGAAGAAGACATATGTGCATCATTATGGCATGTTGAAACTTGAATATGCATGTCAAGTTGAAGCCAATTGGGCCACGAAAATAGAAAAGAATGGTTCAAGATACTACAAGTGTTGAAGTGTTCATTCAATGAAAGGATAAATTAGTTTTCTCCATAAATTGAGGAATGCTAAAATTTAATATCAACATAGTATCTGGTTGGAAATGCAAAAAGTAAC
>JZKD02S1477705.1:0-15149 GCA_000966675.3 Picea glauca | reverse complement strand
GACCTTACTAGTTATGTGAATCTCTTCACATACTCACAATAGGTCATCCCCTAGAATATAAAAAAAGTGCTCAAAAAACTCAACAATCCATTCGTCCAACCCATGGCTCATTTTTTTTTTGAATGAGGCAATGAAAAACAGAAGCTTCCAATTAGAAATTTCTTTCTCTCTATATATCCCAATTTTCCTCTCCATTAACTAGCATGGGAAAGCATGAGAGAAATAAGATAACATCATCCATTTTATGTCGATTTGGCTCTTGAAATAAAGAATGAAAATKATTTACCCCAAGTGATKCCATACTTGTGAAACATCATAACTTAACTCCTTCTACATCACACAATTCACATTTGGATTTAAATCTCTTCTGGAAATTGGCATACTTTTGAATTCTTTTTGTATTGAGGTCCCCAACTACCAGCCAAACTGATCGACTCTTTAGGAACCATTTTTTTTCTTGTTCCAAAAAAATGTTTTGTCTTTGAGCCTCTAGTTGTTTACCTTAGTGTATATCCACCAAGGTGTCCTACCTAAACTGATAACCACCATATATAAAGCTCCAACTATGATTCAATGTTAGTGAGTGAATTATTGTGTTCCTTCCTATGATTCATGACCCAATGGACAACCTTCATATTTGCAACATGTAAAGTGTTTAAAAATTGTTGACTTGTCGATACTCCAACATCATCTTGAAATATTTTCCAGCTGCTAGTAACCAAAGTTTGAAACTCATTTATTTCGACCCGTGATGAATAAAACTTGAATGGAGACCCCAGTTGACCCTGTGACACATCCACCTCAAGAAAAACAAGGAAATAATATGAACATCTTATCTTACCACCCACGACCTATAGATCCCAATATTTTTTATATTAGAATGATGGATGCGAAAATTGTCCAAATGCTTGAGCATGCCACTATTTCCACTCCAATTGTTACTCCACTCCGATTGTTACTCCAAGTCGGTCGGATGACTATAGGATCCACATCCACCAGACCATATCGTTCAAAATTGTTTAAGAAGAATTGTGTCAGAGAATCTTCTCTAGCTGACTCCCCCTAGATTTCCTCTCGAATCAATGTGAAATTCAAGTCCCCACCCAAAATTATCTCCTCCAAGTGCATAGTTATTAGGTCAAATATGTAATTCCATAAATCCTTTGTATTAGCATAAGGCCCATAAAAATTACAAAGAAGAAAGTGTCATTCCAATTCTTTATTGACTGCCTCTTTACATAATATTTATTTCACAGTGAAATAATTAATGAGCGATATATAAGGGGAGAGACCTGTAATAATTCCACTCGATGATCCAATAGCATCCAATACATAGAATTCCCAACCTGACATAAGTTTTTTGAACTCACAAATAATGGGTTCACTCAAAACCATGGTATCCTAAATAAAAATAATATCGAGATGTTATTTTAGTATAAAGATCCTAAGGGAAAGTTTCTTGGTCCTTCCCCCCAAGACTCACATATTATCTAACATGATATTCATTGAGGATTCAATTTGGGTATTTCTCCTGCTCTATGAACCCTCGAAATGAGTCGTTGTTGACCCTGAGATAGTTCAGAATGTGATTTTCCTTTGGAAAGTTTCAATTTCGACTTCCTACCTACTTTAGAAGGCCATGGGTCTTTGGAACTAGTAACCAATAAACCCCCTTAAGGAGTAATACCCTGGATTGATACACAAGGAAGAAAAAGATAAGGGTCACACCCTGAAGAGGTCGAAAGGGATCTAGATGACACCTCCCACTTAGATTTTAGGGAATTTTATAAATCTATATATGTAACATCCCCAATTCCCTGCCTGGTAATGCCACATCAAAATTTTGAATTATGATACCATTAATTTTATTGATATGTTTTTCATATGAACATATTTAAGAGGAATACTAATAGTATACAAGAAAAATAATTCATATAGATAAATAACATAAATTTCATATCAGACCATCATAATTCATAACATAACATTTACACAAACACATAGAGACAATTATCTTTTGTGAATTAAATACCAACTGCATGAAAAACTTCCACATTAATCCCAACCATAGACCACACTGCTCATAATATCAAGGGAAAGGAATTTCTAAGCTATTCTAAGGTTTTCCATACAATAAAAGTTTTCAAAATCAGGTCCCAACTATAACAACCAACCTCCATTCCCTCATCCCCCACATGCATGTCCCACCCCAAGAGGTGTGCCCCTTCTCTTATCAATAGTCCTTTGGTTTCCCCAGTTCCCTTATGAGGCCTAAAAAACAATTCAGACATGGAGTCTCATAGCCCTATAGTTTCATATTGGAACCTTGGTAATTAATTCCTAGCAATTCTCTCACATGGAGAGAATTCTCACATGGATAACAACCCACTTCTTTGACCATGGGCCTGACAACCTGCTTCGTTGACCACAGGCCTGAAAACCCACTTCTTCAACCACAAGCCTGATAACCCACTTCTTTCAGTCACTAGATGGAAACATCTCCCACGTACAAGTATGGTTGTAGATTCCACTTCCCTGGTAGATATGATGAATGAATGATTTATTCAAATTACAATAAATCTCTCTCTTATATATGCATGTTCCTTTTATGACACATGGCACTCAAGGAGTTCACTTTTCCCCACTTAATAAACTTATTATATATTCATATCCATAAATTTATCTTTAAGGAATATTAATATAATATTCAATTGAGCTTAAGCCRCCTTATCTTAGCTCTTYCCTAGACTCTTATGCCCCATTTCCATTTCTACTGGAGTTTACCCCCCAATCTCTTTTGTTGGATTGGTCTGCAATAGTGATGTATTTTACTAATAGTATGTGTGTTTACATATTGCAATAATCGGCTCACTGGACTTGACCGTTTAGGTTCTTCGGTCTAATAATCACATAGGCACTCTGGCTTATAATATACTGGCTCGATAGCCTATAAAATATTTGTACAATTACAACCAGGGATCAGCCTCGGGTATTACATTTCCCTCCCCCTTATTTATGCATTGTCCTTAATGCATTATATACTTGTACATTCAAAATTATTTA
The DNA here is from genome assembly GCA_000966675.3 of Picea glauca. NCBI lineage: Eukaryota > Viridiplantae > Streptophyta > Pinopsida > Pinales > Pinaceae > Picea > Picea glauca. The sequence goes on along the minus strand of JZKD02S1477705.1, from coordinate 12,086 downwards.
AAAGTCTCCATGCCTTTTCTACTGAAGTTTGTTATCTTCTTGGTGCTCTTCTTTTCAAGCACCAAACTTATGTATTCATACTTTAACTACAAGTCATTTTCTCTAGTCCATAGAGATGATTCTGACAAAAAAAATTCTCACTGTGGAATTCTTGAGTTTCCTCCTCNTCTCTCTATATATCCCAATTTTCCTCTCCATTAACTAGCATGGGAAAGCATGAGAGAAATAAGATAACATCATCCATTTTATGTCGATTTGGCTCTTGAAATAAAGAATGAAAATGATTTACCCCAAGTGATTCCATACTTGTGAAACATCATAACTTAACTCCTTCTACATCACACAATTCACATTTGGATTTAAATCTCTTCTGGAAATTGGCATACTTTTGAATTCTTTTTGTATTGAGGTCCCCAACTACTAGCCAAACTGATCGACTCTTTAGGAACCATTTTTTTTCTTGCTCCAAAAAAATGTTTTGTCTTTGAGCCTCTAGTTGTTTACCTTAGTGTATATCCACCAAGGTGTCCTACCTAAACTGATAACCACCATATATAAAGCTCCAACTCTGATTCAATGTTAGTGAGTGAATTATTGTGTTCCTTCCTATGATTCATGAGCCAATGGACAACCTTCATATTTACAACATGCAAAGTGTTTAAAAATTGTTGACTTGTCGATACTCCAACATCATCTTGAAATATTTTCCAGTTGCTAGTAACCAAAGTTTGAAACTCATTTATTTCGACCCGTGATGAATAAAACTTGAATGGAGACCCCAGTTGACCCTGTGACACATCCACCTCAAGAAAAAAAGGAAATAATATGAACATCTTATCTTACCACCCACGACCTATAGATCCCAATATTTTTTAGATTAGAATGATGGATGAGAAAATTTTCCAAATGCTTGAGCATGCCACTATTTCCACTCCAATTGTTACTCCACTTCGATTGTTACTCCAAGTCGGTCGGATGACTATAGGATCCACATCCACCATACCATATCGTTCAAAATTGTTTAATAAGAATTGTGTCAGAGAATCTTCTCTAGCTGACTCCCCCTAGATTTCCTCTCGAATCAATGTGAAATTCAAGTCCCCACCCAAAATGATCTCCTCCAAGTGCATAGTCATTAGGTCAAATATGTAATTCCATAAATCCTTTGTATTAGCATAAGGCCCATAAAAATTACAAAGAAGAAAGTGTCATTCCAATTCTTTATTGACTGCCTCTTTACATAATATTTATTTCACAGTGAAATAATTAATGAGCGATATATAAGGGGAGAGACCTGTAATAATTCCACTCGATGATCCAATAGCATCCAATACATAGAATTCCCAACCTGACATAAGTTTTTTGAACTCACAAATAATGGGTTCACTCAAAACCATGGTATCCTAAATAAAAATAATATCGGGGTGTTATTTTAGTATAAAGATCCTAAGGGAAAGTTTCTTGGTCCTTCTCCCCAAGACTCACATATTATCTGACATGATATTCATTGAGGATTCAATTTGGGTATTTCTCCTGCTCTATGAACCCTCGAAATGAGTCATTGTCGACCCTGAGATAGTTCATAATGTGATTTTCCTTTGGAAAGTTTCAATTTCGAATTCCTACCTACTTTAGAAGGCCATGGGTCTTTGGAACTAGTAACCAATAAACCCCCTTAAGGAGTAATACCCTGGATCGATACACAAGGAAGAAAAAGATAAGGGTCACACCCTGAAGAGGTCGAAAGGGATCTAGATGACACCTCCCACTTAGATTTTAGGGTATTTTATAAATCTATATATGTAACATCCCCAACTCCCTACCTAGTAATGCCACATCAAAATTTTGAATTATGATACCATTAAATTTATTGATATGTTCTTCATATGAACATATTTAAGAGAAATACTAATAGTATACAAGAAAAATAATTCATACATATAAATAACATAAATTTCATATCAGACCATCATAATTCATAACATAACATTTACACAAACACATAGAGACAATTATCTTTTGTGAATTAAATACCAACTGCATGAAAAACTTCCACATTAATCCCAACCATAGACCACACTGCTCATAATATCAAGGGAAAGGAATTTCTAATCTATTCTAAGGTTTTCCATACAATAAAAGTTTTCAAAATCAGGTCCCAACTATAACAACCAACCTCCATTCCCTCATCCGCCACATGCATGTCCCACCCCAAGAAGTGTGCCCCTTCTCTTATCAACAGTCCTTTGGTTTCCCCACTTCCCTTATGAGGCCTAAAAAACAATTCAGACATGGAGTCTGATAGCCCTGTAGTTTCATCTTGGCACCTTGGTAATTAATTCCTAGCAATTCTCTCACATGGAGAGAATTCTCACATTCATAACAACCCACTTCTTTCACCATGGGCCTGACAACCTGCTTCGTTGACCACAGGCCTGAAAACCCACTTCTTCAACCACAAGCCTGATAACCCACTTCTTCCAGTCACTAGATGGAAACATCTCCCACGTACAGGTATGGTTGTAGATTCCACTTCCCTGGTAGATATGATGAATGAATGATTTATTCAAATTACAATAATTCTCTCTCATATATATGCATGTTCCTTTTATGACACATGGCACTAAAGGAGTTCACTTTTCCCCACTTAATAAACTTATTATATATTCATATCCATAAATTTATCTTTAAGGAATATTAATATAATATTCAATTGAGCTTAAGCCGCCTTATCTTAGCTCTTTCCTAGACTCTTATGCCCCATTTCCATTTCTACTGGAGTTTACCCCCCAATCTCTTTTGTTGGATTGGTCTGCAATAGTGATGTATTTTACTAATAGTATGTTTGTTTACATATTGCAATAATCGGCTCACTGGACTTGACCATTTAGGTTCTTCGGTCTAATAATCACATAGGCACTCTGGCTTATAATATACTGGCTCAATAGCCTATAAAATATTTGTACAATTACAACCAGGGATCAACCTCGGGTATTACATTTCCCTCCCCCTTATTTATGCATTGTCCTCAATGCATTATATACTTGTACATTCAAAATNATATGTAATTCCATAAATCCTTTGTATTAGCATAAGGCCCATAAAAATTACAAAGAAGAAAGTGTCATTCCAATTCTTTATTGACTACCTCTTTACATAATATTTATTTCATAGTCAAATAATTAATGAGCGATATATAACGGGAGAGACCTGTAATAATTCCACTCGATGATCCAATAGAATACAATACATAGAATTCCCAACCTGACATAAGTTTTTTGAACTCACAGATAATGGGTTCACTCTAAACCATGGTATCCTAAATAAAAATAATATCGGGGTGTTATTTTAGTATAAAGATCCTAAGGGAAATTTTCTTGGTCCTTCCCCCCAAGCCTTACATATCATCTGGCATGATATTCATTGAGGATTCAATTTGGATATTTCTCCTTCTCTATGAACCCCCGAAATGAGTCGTTGTCGACCCTAAGATAGTTCATAATGTGATTTTCCTTGGGAAAGTTTCAATTTTGAATTCCTACCTACTTTAGAAGGCCATGGGTCTTTGGAACTAGTAACCAATAAACCCCCTTAAGGAGTAATACCCTATATCAATACACAAGGAAGAAAAAGATAAGGGTCACACCATGAGGAGGTCAAAAGGGATATAGATGACACCTCCAATATATTTTAGTGTATTTTATAAATCTATATCTGTAACATCCCCAACTCCCTGCCTGGTAATGCCACATCAAAATTTCAAATTATGATACCATTAAATTTATTGAGATGTTCTTCATATGAACATATTTAAGAGGAATACTAATAGTATACAAGAAAAATAATTCATACAGATAAATAACATAAATTTCATATCAGACCATCATAATTCATAACATAACAGTTACACAAACACATAGAGACAATTATCTTTTGTGAATTAAATACCAACTGCATGCAAACCTTCCACATTAATCCCAACCATAGACCACACTACTCATAATATCAAGGGAAAGGAATTTCTAAGCTATTCTAAGGTTTGTCATACAACAAAAGTTTTCAAAATTAGGTCCCAACTATAACAACCAACCTCCATTCCCTCATCCCCCACATGCATGTCCCACCCCAAGAAGTGTGCCTCTTCTCTTATCAACAATCCTTTGGTTTCCCCACTTCCCTTATGAGGCCTAAAAAAAAATTCAAACATGGAGTCTCATATCCCTATAGTTTCATCTTGGCACCTTGGTAATTAATTCCCAGCAATTCTCTCACATGGAGAGAATTCTCACATGCATAACAACCCGCTTCTTTGACCATGGGCCTGACAACCTGCTTCGTTGACCACAGGCCTAAAAACCCACTTCTTCAACCACAAGCCTAATAACCCACTTCTTCCAGTCACTAGATGGAAACATCTCCCATGTACAAGTATGGTTTTAGATTCCACTTCCCTGGTAGATATGATGAATGAATGATTGACTCAAATTACAATCAATCTCTCTCTTATATATGCATGTTCCTTTTATGACACATGGCACTCAAGGAGTTCACTTTTCCCCACTTAATAAACTTATTATATATTCATATCCATAAATTTATCTTTAAGGAATATTAATATAATATTCAATTGAGCTTAAGCCRCCTTATATTAGCTCTTTCCTAGACTCTTATGCCCCATTTCCATTTCTACTGGAGTTTACCCCTCAATCTCTTTTGTTGGATTGGTCTGCAATAGTGATGTATTTTACTAATAGTATGTGTGTTTACATATTGCAATAATAGGCTCACTGGACTTGAACATTTAGGTTCTTCAGTCTAATAATCACATAGGCACTCTGGCTTATAATATACTGGCTCGATAGCCTATAAAATATTTGTACAATTAGAACCAGGGATCAACCTCAGGTATTACATTTCCCTCCCCCTTATTTATGCATTGTCCTCAATGCATTATATACTTGTACATTCAAAATTATTTAAAAGTCTCCATGCCTTTTATATTGAAGTTTGTTATCTTCTTGGTGCTCTCCTTTTCAAGCACCAAACTTATGTATTCATACTTTAACTACAAGTAATTTTCTCTAGTCCATAAAGATGATTTTGAAAATAATTTTTCTCACTGTGGAATTCTTGAGTTTCCTCCTCCTTGTTGTACTCACCCTTGCAGGCTCAAGCATCCTTTCACTACTACACATTCCTTCAGTGATCCATATTTCCAAGTATTTCACACACAAGGAGAGAACCAACTCATTACCACACCCCCACTAAGGACCTACAATTTAAGGCTCGAATATCCCAACTGTAGACAATCTTCCCAAGCATCCCAACTTCAATAACCATCATCTCATTTGTATCACACACATATAGTCATCATGAGACAATATCATACCAATTTCATGTAGAAATTCAAATGCATTTAATAAGGATATTCAAATTTTATTCCTATATGAGATTCCATCTCATAATTTTTTGTTTGTTTCAAAAATAGGATGAAGTCTCTCTTATGGATTTTTGCAACACCATACCTAAGACCAACTTCATTGCAATGCTGCCATCTTGCATTCAGCCAACAAATTATTAGTATTTCATCTACCATAAAATTCTATTGTAATACTTACAAGGCTCATAAAGTAATTTTCAAAATTGTCCACACTTAATAATTCAATCATAGATATCAAACCATTTATTAAGTAGAATGAATTTCCAGCCATTAGGTTTTTCCTTATTTCAACATTATTATTTTTATTACTCTATTTACTAAAAAAAAAAATCTTGTAGTCACTGCTCATTTCACTACTTGACTTGGAGCTTTCTTGTTGCAATGTATAACAACCCCTGAAACATTATCAAATCAATGAGTTATTAGTAATTAAATTATTTCATCTATTATCATAATCATTTCCCATTAATATCATATATACATGCATTCACAAAACTTCATTCCACAAATGCATTCAATCATAACAATTTTATCATGCATAAGTGTAACTCTACCACTTNACTCGATGATCCAATAGCATCCAATGCATAGAATTCCCAACCTGACATAAGTTTTTTGAACTCACAAATAATGGGTTCACTCAAAACCATGGTATCCTAAATAAAAATAATATCGGGGTCTTATTTTAGTATAAAGATCCTAAGGGAAAGTTTCTTGGTCCTTCTCCCCAAGACTCACATATTATCTGACATGATATTCATTGAGGATTCAATTTGGGTATTTCTCTTGCTCTATGAACCCTCGAAATGAGTCATTGTCGACCCTGAGATAGTTCATAATGTGATTTTCCTTTGGAAAGTTTCAATTTCGACTTCCTGCCTACTTTAGAAGGCCATGGGTCTTTGGAACTAGTAACCAATAAACCCTCTTAAGAAGTAATACCCTGGATCGATACAAAAGGAAGAAAAATATAAGGGTCACACCCTGAAGAGGTCGAAAGGGATATAGATGACACCTCCCACTTAGATTTTAGGGTATTTTATAAATCTATATCTGTAACATTCCCAACTCCCTACCTGGTAATGCCACATCAAAATTTTGAATTATGATACCATTAAATTTATTGATATGTTCTTCATATGAACATATTTAAGAGGAATACTAATAGTATACAAGAAAAATAATTCATACAGATAAATAACATAAATTTCATATCAAACCATCATAATTCATAACATAACATTTACACAAACACATAGAGACAATTATCTTTTGTGAATTAAATACCAACTGCATGAAAAACTTCCACATTAATCCCAACCATAGACCACACTGCTCATAATATCAAGGGAAAGGAATTTCTAATCTATTCTAAGGTTTTCCATACAATAAAAGTTTTTAAAATCAGGTCCCAACTATAACAACCAACCTCCATTCCCTCATCCCCCACATGCATGTCCCACCCCAAGAAGTGTGCCCCTTCTCTTATCAACAGTCCTTTGGTTTCCCCGCTTCCCTTATGAGGCCTAAAAAACAATTCAGACATGGAGTCTCATAGCCCTATAGTTTCATCTTGGCACCTTGGTAATTAATTCCTAGCAATTCTCTCACATGGAGAGAATNTTCATTGAGGATTCAATTTGGGTATTTCTCCTGCTCTATGAACCCTCGAAATGAGTCATTGTCGACCCTGAGATAGTTCATAATGTGATTTTCCTTTGGAAAGTTTCAATTTCGACTTCCTACCTACTTTAGAAGGCCATGGGTCTTTGGAACTAGTAACCAATAAACCCTCTTAAGGAGTAATACCCTGGATCGATACACAAGGAAGAAAAAGATAAGGGTCACACCCTGAAGAGGTCAAAAGGGATATAGATGACACCTCCCTCTTAGATTTTAGGGTATTTTATAAATCTATATCTGTAACATCCCCAACTCCCTACCTGATAATGCCACATCAAAATTTTGAATTATGATACCATTAAATTTATTGATATGTTCTTCATATGAACATATTTAAGAGGAATACTAATAGTATACAAGAAAAATAATTCATACAGATAAATAACATAAATTTCATATCARACCATCATAATTCATAACATAACATTTACACAAACACATAGAGACAATTATCTTTTGTGAATTAAATACCAACTGCATGAAAAACTTCCACATTAATCCCAACCATAGACCACACTGCTCATAATATCAAGGGAAAGGAATTTCTAATCTATTCTAAGGTTTTCCATACAATAAAAGTTTTCAAAATCAGGTCCCAACTATAACAACCAACCTCCATTCCCTCATCCCCCACATGCATGTCCCACCCCAAGAAGTGTGCCCCTTCTCTTATCAATAGTCCTTTGGTTTCCCCACTTCCCTTATGAGGCCTAAAAAATAATTCATACATGGAGTCTCATAGCCCTATAGTTTCATCTTGGAACCTTGGTAATTAATTCCTAGCAATTCTCTCACATGGAGAGAATTCTCACATGCATAACAACCCACTTCTTTGACCATGGGCCTGACAACCTGCTTCATTGACCACAAGCCTGAAAACCCACTTCTTCAACCACAAGCCTGATAACCCACTTCTTCCAGTCACTAGATGGAAACATCTCCCACGTACAAGTATGGTTGTAGATTCCACTTCCCTGGTAGATATGATGAATGAATGATTTATTCAAATTAAAATAATTCTCTCTCATATATATGCATGTTCCTTTTATGACACATGGCACTCAAGGAGTTCACTTTTCCCCACTTAATAAACTTATTATATATTCATATCCATAAATTTATCTTTAAGGAATATTAATATAATATTCAATTGAGCTTAAGCCGCCTTATCTTAGCTCTTCCCTAGACTCTTATGCCCCATTTCCATTTCTACTGGAGTTTACCCCCCAATCTCTTTTGTTGGATTGGTCTGCAATAGTGATGTATTTTACTAATAGTGTGTGTGTTTACATATTGCAATAATCGGCTCACTGGACTTGACCATTTAGGTTCTTCGGTCTAATAATCACATAGGCTCTCTGGATTATAATATACTGGCTTGATAGCCTATAAAATATTTGTACAATTACAACCAGGGATCAACCTCGGGTATTACATTTCCCTCCCCCTTATTTATTCATTTTCCTCAATGCATTATATACTTGTACATTCAAAATTATTTAAAAGCCTCCATGCCTTTTCTATTGAAGTTTGTTATCTTCTTGGTGCTCTTATTTTCAAGCACCAAACTTATGTATNAGATAGTTTAGAATGTGATTTTCCTTGGGAAAGTTTCAATTTCGACTTCCTACATACTTTAGAAGGCCATGGGTCTTTGGAACTAGTAAACAATAAACCCCCTTAAGGAGTAATATCCTAGATCGATACACAAGGAAGAAAAAGATAAGGGTCACACCCTGAGGAGGTCGAAAGGGTCTAGATGATGACACCTCCTGCTTAGATTTTAGGGTATTTTATAAATCTATATTTGTAACATCCCCAACTCCCTGCCTAGTAATGCCACATCAAAATTTTGAATTATGATACCATTAAATTTATTGATATGTTCTGCATATGAACATAGTTAAGAGGAATACTAATAGTATACAAGAATAATAATTCATACAACTAAATAACATAAATTTCATATTAGATCATCATAATTCATAACATTACATTTACACAAACACATAGAGATAATTATCTTTTGTGAATTAAATACCAACTGCATGCAAACCTTCCATGTTACTCCCATCCATAGACCACACTGCTCATAATATCAGGGGAAAGGAATTTCTAAGTTATTCTAAGGCTTTCCATACAACACAAGTTTTCAAAATTAGGTCCCAACTATAACAACCAACCTCCATTCCCTCATCCCCCACATGCATGTACCACCCCAGGAAGTGTTCCCCTTCTCTTCTGAACAGTCCTTTGGTTTCCCCACTTCCCTTCTAAGGCCTAAAAAACAATTCAAACATGGAGTCTCATAGCCCTATAGTTTCATCTTGGCACCTTGGTAATTAATTCGCATCAATTCTCTCACATGGAGAGAATTCTCACATGCATAACAACCCACTTCTTTGACCATGGGCCTGACAACCCGCTTCTTTGACCATGGGCTTGAAAACCCACTTCTTCAACCATAGGCTTGATAACCCACTTCTTCTAGTCACTGGATGGAAACATCTCCCACGTACAAGTATGGTTGTAGATTCCACTTCCCTGGTAGATATGATGAATGAATGATTGATTCAAATTACAATAAATCTGTCTATGATATATGCATGTTCCTTTTATGACACATGGCACTCAAGAAGTTCACTTTTCCCCACTTAATAAATTTATTATATATTCATATCCATAAATTTATCTTTAAGGAATATTAATATAATATTCAATTGAGCTTAAGCTGCCTTAACTTAGCTCTTTCCTAGACTCTTATGCCCCATTTCCATTTCTACTGGAGTTTACCCCCCCATCTCTTTTGTTGGGTTGGTCTGCAATAGTGATGTATTTTACTAATAGTATGTGTTCTTACATATTGCAATAATAGGCTCACTGAACTTTAACATCTAGGTTCTTTGGTCTAATAATCACATAGGCACTCTGGCCTATAATATACTGTCTTGATAGCCTATAAAATATTTGTACAATTACAACCAGGGATCAACCTCGGGTATTACATTTCCCTCCCCCTTATTTATGCATTGTCTTCAATGCATTATATACTTGTACATTCAAAATTCTTTAAAAATATCAATTCCTTTTCTATTGAAGTTTGTTATCTCTTTGGTGCTCTTCTTTTCCAGCACCAAACTTATGTATCCATACTTTAACTAGAAGTCGTTTTCTCTAGTCCATAGAGATGCTTCTAACAATAATTTTTCTCACATTGGAATTCTTGAGTTTCCTCCTCCTTGTTGTACTCACCCTTACAGGCTCAAGAATCCTTTCACTACTACACAGTCCTTTAGTGATCCATATTTCCAAGGATTTCACACACAAGGAGAGCACCAACTCATTACCACACCCCCACTAAGGACCTAAAATTTAAGGCTCCAATGTCCCAACTGTAGCCAATCTTCCCAAGCATCCCAACTTCAATAACCATCATCTCATCTGTAACACATATAGTCATCATGAGACAATATCATACCAATTTCATGTGGAAATTCAAATACATTTAATAAGGATATTCAAATTTTATTCCTATTTGAGATTCCATCTCATAATTTTTTGTTTGTTTAAAAAATAGGATAAAGTCTCTCTTATGGAATTTTGCAACACCATACTTGAGACCACTTTTCTTGCAATGCTTCCATCTTGCATTCAACCAACAAATTATTAGTATTTCATGTACCANAGTTTAGAATGTGATTTTCCTTGGGAAAGTTTCAATTTCGACTTCCTACATACTTTAGAAGGCCATGGGTCTTTGGAACTAGTAAACAATAAACCCCCTTAAGGACTAATACCCTAGATCGATACACAAGGAAGAAAAAGATAAGGGTCACACCCTGAGGAGGTCGAAAGGGATCTAGATGACACCTCCTGCTTAGATTTTAGGGTATTTTATAAATATATATTTGTAACATCCCCAACTCCCTGCCTAGTAATGCCACATCAAAATTTTGAATTATGATACCATTAAATTTATTGATATGTTCTGCATATGAACATAGTTAAGAGGAATACTAATAGTATACAAGAATAATAATTCATACAGCTAAATAACATAAATTTCATATTAGATCATCATAATTCATAACATAACATTTACACAAACACATAGAGATAATTATCTTTTGTGAATTAAATACCAACTGCATGCAAACCTTCCATGTTACTCCCATCCACTTCTTCAACCATAGGCTTGATAACCCACTTCTTCCAGTCACTGGATGGAAACATCTCCCACGTACAAGTATGGTTGTAGATTCCACTTCCCTGGTAGATATGACAAATGAATGATTGATTCAAATTACAGTAAATCTATCTCTGATATATGCATGTTCCTTTTATGACACATGGCACTCAGAAAGTTCACTTTTCCCCACTTAATAAATTTATTATATATTCATATCCATAAATTTATCTTTAAGGAATATTAATATAATATTCAATTGAGCTTAAATTGCCTTAACTTAGCTCTTTCCTAGACTCTTATGCCCCATTTCCATTTCTACTGGAGTTTACCCCCCCATCTCTTTTGTTGGGTTGGTCTGCAATAGTGATGTATTTTACTAATAGTATGTGTTCTTAMATATTKCAATAATARKCTYAYTGGACTTTAACATCTAGGTTCTTTGGTCTAATAATCACATAGGMACKCTGKCCTATAATATACTGGCTTGRTAGCCTATAAAATATTTGTACAATTACAACYAGGGATCAACCTCGGGTATTACATTTCCCTCCCCCTTATTTATGCATTGTCCTCAATGCATTATATACTTGTACATTCAAAATTCTTTAAAAATATCAATGCCTTTTCTATTGAAGTTTGTTATCTTCTTGGTTCTCTTATTTTCAAGCACCAAACTTATGTATCCATACTTTAACTAGAAGTCGTTTTCTCTAGTCCATAGAGATGCTTCTAACAATAATTTTTCTCACGTTGGAATTCTTGAGTTTCCTCCTC
>JZKD02S1477694.1:0-10797 GCA_000966675.3 Picea glauca | reverse complement strand
GCTAGTTATCGATCCTACAGGTAAGTTAAAATACCATGTGGAGGCTAAATTCTCAAAAGTGTAGGGGAAAAACCTGCAAACTATGTCTTCATGTTGGACGTTCATAAGCCTGCTCGCTAGTATAAATTTCTTGATATGATCTTCAGGCAATTCAGAGGTTTCGAGATCGAACTTAGGAAGAAACTTCTCTAAATGTTGGGGAAGGTTATGAACTAGTCCCGGGAGGGCCAAAGTGGCTATGGCGAACCAGGGTTGATTTTTCAGATGTGGGTTCCCCCTTTCATCATTATGGTTGTTGTTGCCTTCCATATATTCAGACTCTGAGTTAAACTCCTCCTCTTTCAAAAAATCATCAGGTTCAGAGACGTCGTCGGCTGGAATTTTAGGTATCAAATCAAGAGGATATTGGATTTCGGTGACTGTGAAATATATTAAGTCTTCTACCAAGTGCAAAGAAACCTCATCAGGAGTACTAACCACTGGTCTGCTTTGTTGTTTTCTTTGAGGGAGTATGGGAGCTAAGGAAAACACAACGATCTGTCGGGTGTAGGCTCTTGTGATTATTCTTAATTGATTTACCTCCTCGTGAGGAAGAGCGTAAGTTATTTCAGAGTGAAACTTCCTTGGGGTGGGGCGAGTTACTTGTTTTAGGAGTACTCAACATGTGTGGGTTGTCTTGGGAATGACTAGCCATGCATGTGGGTTGTTTTTAATTTATAGACTATTTGAAATACTTTGTAGAATATATATCTAGCCATTCATTCTTAGGCCCTCCTTCTAATGCCAATTCTGTTGATGGGTCCTAAGTCCCTTGATTCAACAGCAGGAACCAAACCCACCACCGAGGCCCAATTATACTCTGCAATGTTTAATAATGGAATGGTTCTCCATATCTTGCGATCCGACCAATTTATTGATGGGATTTATGTTTTCTTGTGAAAGCTCTTCCTTTAGTTCAGATTATCTCTTTTTGTATTTTCTCTTGGGTGGGACCTATATGAGATGTAAGATGGTATAAACCAACTTGGCAACAAAATAGAATTAATCTTAACTATAGGGGAAGCGACTGAACTTGGGATAACCCGTTGCTCAAGCATGCAGACAACAATTTTACACCACAGGCCTAGTACTAATACATTAACCATGTGAGCATCCAATTACTGTCTGATAAATTAGTTACCAAAAAGAAAACACTTATGCGATAAGACAATGGAAAGAAAAAGAATTCACCTACTTAATCATCCATCACATAATAACACCACGATTCATCTTCATCATCAAAGTAAAGAAAAACAAAATATTGCACTAGATAACTTGACAATAGATTAAATAGCTCTTACTAATTACAACATCATTCATGAAACGAGATAGGAAATAGTTATTCTCCATGTCCAATCACATGCATTTGATGAAAGTAACTTTGTGTTTGGTCCAGAATGACTTCTCAATTTAAAGGGAGCTTCAAAATAATTCTTAACAAATAGAAAGAAAGAGTTCTTGCAACAACCATTGACCTCTAACTAATTGGTTGATGTTCTTATTTATAACATAAAATTCAACTGAAAATAACGACTAAGTGTAGTTTGAAAAAAACAAAATTCGCCACGTGGTGTCCTCTTCTAACAATTTCATTAACAATCAACTCAAGATATCTCTTGAAAGGGTGACTTTCCTCATACTCTGACAAACTGATAAATAGATCCTCGCAAGTTTGGGCCCATGGAAATCTGTGTTGCTCCATCGGAGCCACGTAAATTCCTCTAATGTACTTCACTAGACTGGTGTTTAACTATTGTAGCACAGTCCGAGCTCTAATCAGATGTTCCTTAAATATTTGGACTTGTCCTAGCATTGTGTCGGCCACCTTCACTAGCTCTTTGACCCACAACAAATATTGCTTGGTATGCGATTCGACTATGTCGCACAAGTCGATGAAGTTGTCAGGGGTGCTGAAATCGGGGAGTCCAATATCCTTCATCGCTTTGTTGATTTTTCGGACTTGGTTTCTCCTGGATTCCTCGGTGAATTCACAGAGCCAATGTTGCTCAGTAGTCAGATATATCTTTCCTGCACTCGTGATTAAAATCATTTTTTAGAAATTTCTTACATAATAATACTCGACAAAATGTATAAAAAACATAAGCGGGAAGAAAAACAAATTGATGCATACTTATAAAGCTCGCTAAGCATGATTGTTTGATACTCATGTTATCTCTGCAACCTTTCATATTACCTATACCATCTTTTTTGGCACCGCCATTTTATTCAGTTGGGGTGGGTTACATCCCTGCACCACAACATGGTAGATTGGGTACGAAAAACATGAGAATCAAAGTCATGCAAGTGGCCGGTTGGCCCTTGGGGTAGGGAAAGCATGTTAGAGCTGAACATGTGCCAAAAGTATGAGTAAATTACCATAAGATTGGATACTGTTATAAGTGAAGTCGTTGAATGCTTCTGATTGAGGCAAATTTCTCTCACGGGAGTCGCATCAGCAAGTGCATCGACCATCATTAGCTCATTATGGAGGCTGGGGGAAATGAAAGGAATCAAGACAATTGTACCACACATCCTTTGCAATTCCTATCGGTTGCATCTCGCATGCCCTGGGTCATACCCGTCGTGCATATGTGGAACAATAATTCTTTGAAATGTCCTGTTGCAAGGCATTCAGTGTCCCCTGGCATGTTTCGGATCCCTGCCCCCCTCCATTATAGATTATAGATGTTCTGTAAGAGTTTTGAGCTTATGCACTAGTGGATATTTGTCTCTTAAGCCCAATTTGATCAATCTCTATGTTTTAGTATTTTGTCCAGTCACAGACGTCTAAGAAAATACATTGTCGCGCCATGGGATCTACTCAAAATGTGAGGCGGGGTCTGCGGGTCAATCAGAATGCCAAGCCTGAGCCCGAACATGCCTGTGACTCGTTCTTATCAACAACGGGTATTCCTGAGGTTCGAAAGGAAAATTCTGACCCTCGCGCGGAATCTATAGTGTCGTTCGATGTGGATACTGAAGTGGAAGAAACTATGCTGGAAGGACGCAGGTTGGAGAACACGCCCCCTCCACAGCAGATACCATGGAGGAGAGAGAGGCCTTAGAAAAACAAGGAAACTGGGGAACACCAAAACCCGGTCGAATCGTGTGAAGGATCAGCTGCCAAAGAGTCCTTAATGCATGCTATTCGACTCAAACCGGTCAAAACTGTAGGTCAGGGAAGTGGGAGAAGAACAAGAAGGATGGAAACCTAGGGTTCTAACGTTCAATATCCTAACCATAAGCTGGAACAGGCACAACTTTCCATAGTTGAAATTTACTAGGAGAATAGAGAGTTATGATGACAGATGGTGACAAAGAACCCTGAGGTGTCAATAATGCAAGGTCGTGAAGGTAATGTAACATGGCTTAAAAGAAAACTTTGGGAAGCACATGATATGATCCTACAACTATGTGAAGCTCAAATGGTATCGGAAGAACAAAACATGAAAGCACCATAAGGACCGCAGAGCAGCCCGGGAGAAAATCCACGTGCAGAAGAGACATGAATGGCAGACACTGTTTTGTTTTCTCGGACGTGACGCATAATTTTTTGATAAATTTCCCTGTTTATTGTGAAAATTTTCACGTCCTTAATGTGACCAAGTCGGCTGGCCAAAAAGTGTTGGTAGTGTTTATTGTATGCAACCTGAACCCGACAAGAATCTTAATATATAAAACTTAGAAAATTTACCGAAAGGATTCAAGTCATAGCAATTGAATGCATCGTTTCCCTCTTTGTGCATAAAACTGTGTTCTTGTATTAGCTTCTTGTAAATTAGCCTTGATTTTATAATTAGCATAGATCTAAGTTTCTGTGTATTTTGGTTGATATTTTCCTAACAAAAACTCTCGATGCCAATTGATGCTGACATGACGTCACTAACTTGGGACTCATTAAATAAAACCTAGAAATCAGTTCGTGGGTAATGGTCAGACTCGAGACTTTGTTTAAGTCGAACGCACTAAACTGAGCTTAACATTGTGACTTCCAATGCTAGGTGAGTATCAAGGATCGACCTTCGGGAATAAAACTAGCACACAGTTTCTTCATGGGTTATCGTCTTTCAAATCTCATGATACCAAAAATGTTTCAGAAGTCGATGATCGATGATTATTATTTCATTTTCGTTCAATGCTTATTCTTTTAACCTTTCGTCGATGCTGAGAGAATCGAGCATCGATGATATCCTTGGTGAAGTTTGTTCACGAAAGAATACGTTCATTCGTCGACGCCGATGAGGATCGATGGTCGGTGACTGCGGTGTTCCCGAGTGATTTTCTTGCTCCTGTAATTCTTTCCGATGCTGAGTTCGCAGATGCATTGGGAAAAGTTTTGGCTGTCGATTATTTAGTTCTTTAAGTTATAGATTTCTTGCATCTTTAAGCAAGCTTTTAAATACTTAATGAGAATAAAAAATGATAATCAAAGGACACATTTTTCATATTAGACAACACCAAATGATCAAGTGGTACCCAAAAAAGGTGAAATTTGACATAGAATTTTTAGGGTGTGTTGAGTGCTCAACACACTTGAAACACTAACTTGAGTTGTTATATATGCTCTTCCCTACTCTTAGAATAGATTAGGATATCATCAATGAAAACCAACACAAATCTATCCAAGAACTTACTGAGTACATTATTCATTAAGCACATAAAAGTGGCTGGTGCATTAGTAAGCCCAAATGGCACCACAACAAATTCATAGTGCCCATATCTTGTCCTAAAGACTATTTTATGGATGTCTTCATCCTTAATTTAGACTTGATGGTGTCCATACCTCAAGTCAATCTTGGAGAAAATTGTAGCACCCCTTAATTGGTCAAACAAGTCATTGATCCCTTACAAGGGATACTTATTCTTAATGGTCATCTTATTGAGTTTTCTTTAGTCTATGCACAACCTGAGTGTTCCATCCTTATTTTTCACAAACAAGGCTGGTGCTCCCCATGGAGACACACTAGGCCAAATGTAGCCTTTGTCCAACATATCCTTTAGTTGTAGTTTGATCTCAACTAGCTCTAGTGTACTCATTCTATAGGGTGCTCTAGACATTTTCACTGCTCCTGGTACAAGTTCTATTGAAATGTTAATATCTCTTCTTGGAGGTAGACCTAGTACCTCTTTTGGAAACACATCTTTATACTCTCTTAATATGGGATGGTCCTCTAGGATTGGTTTATTGTTCTCAATAGAGTTCAACACTTGTATTGCATGCAAATGACATCCTTTTTTGCAATACTTCTTCACTTGAAGGAATGATATTTGTTTCACTGAGATAGGCTTTTGAATTCCTTGCAGGGTTATTTTTCTCCCTTCTTCATCTTCACACTCCAAAGTTTTATTGTAATAGTCCAACTTGGTTTTTATGGGTTGTTATCATCCTATAATTTATAGGATCAACTGGTGATTGAGATATTATCTGTCTCTAAGTGTTTTTTCTAACAAATGATTTTTCATTCTTCAAATAATTTGAAAAGAAAAGAAAAAGGAAAAAGAGAAAGAAAAAAAAAGAAAAAGAAAAAAAAAAAAAGGAAAAAGAAAAAGAAAACAAAAGAGGGCATAAAATAATTTCAATAAAAGCCCCATGCAATAATAGTAACTTGGTCCATACCTTTCAAGCATGGCCAAGTTCTTTTTAAATTTGATGTTGATAGGGTAGTGAATGAATTTGTCTAAACAGTTTAATCTTAGCCAAAGTGTCTAGGTTAGCTTAGTGAATAAATCTAGCTAGACTGTCTAATATTGGTCATATAGTCCCAGGGTAGAGTAAATTCTTAACCCAATAGTCTAATCTGGGTTAATTGTCGTAGGAAACTAGGTTAGAACATAGGTTAGTTTCATTTCAATAAGAACCAATTTGATGCAAGTGGGGCACCATGTTTCAGATGCTTAAAAGATCGTTTGGTCAAGCCCCATGGTGGTCTGTACTTGAAAAACCTTGAAAAAACCCATAAAATGCATTTATCCTAAGTTTTCCCAACGCATGTGATTTCTGCACCTCACTTAATCCCCTTGCACATATCAATGGTCCCGAATGCGATGCCTAGATCTACGGTGGACAAAGCATTCCGGACCCCCCCGACCGTTCTTCTTTTAACTGGGGGGGGGGTTTGGAATCGAGGATAATACTGGAGATCATCTGGACGGCTCAAGATCGAGCGCTTAAATCAAAGGTCAATATTAGATTCCAGACCTTCCCATCCATTCTGCCTTTAATGGAGGGGGGGGTCAAGAATGAGTGATAAACAGAGTGCAGAGATATGTGGCTCAGAAATAGGTGTGCAGATCAACGACCTGAAATGGATTTCGGACCCCCCCAGATGATCTGCTTTTAACCAAAAGGGGGGGGTCCGGAATGGAATCTTCCCTTGGGTGGGCCCCTGCCTATACGTGGCATCATTTCAATGGTCCTGAGTTCCATCACTGCCTGCTGTCTGACTCGCCATCGTCACTTATGGATGTCACCTTCCACTTTTCCCGAGTTAGTCACGTCCCATAACTGCTGTCAGTCCCTACCCCCTTTTCACTCGTAGCGAGCCCCTTATTATGACTTTTACCTCCAATCGACAACCTCCATGTCATCCATCCGTATCCCTCGGCCACCATCACTTGCCATCTCATCCTCAAGTGATTCGTTGGCCATTTATTACTGGATAACCTATCCGTTATCCAGCTGACCTATCTCCCGCGCCCAACCGACCCCCGTTTAAATAAAACTAATGTTATTCCCCTTACTTTCCCTGTTCACCCACCACACCAGAGAAATTCACCGCTTACTCCTCCGTTACATTCCATCGCCCTCATCCAAAGTTGGTTGCCCCCACTAACCTTGTTTTTATTGCAGGTAATGTTGCTGAAATGGCACCAAAATCCAAACAAGCAGAAGGGGAAGAGAATCCATTTCTCCCGCTTCCTGTCGACCTGGACAAGATCCCACTGGTCGACAAAGACCGATTAATCGCAGATACCAAATGCGATTTTGACTTCTTTGACCTCCAGTCATGGCTCAGGGAAGTTTTCCTGCACCAGAGTGATGAAATTGGACTCTGGGAGTCCAATTTACCCCTCTACCTTTTTCCCCAGATCCACCATTTTCCCAAATTTGCTCTTAAGTGTCAAGCCCACTATATCCTCGAGCAAAGAGCCGTCATCTCCTCGTCTGGAGAGATCCTGTTCCTCATCATGCCCAAATCCATAGACCAGATGATGCAAATCCCCTGAGCTGACTCTGTGTCTCCCTTCAATCTGGAAATTCTTACTGAATTATACCAGAAAATGACATTTCCCCAAAGAGCTCAAATATTCGAGCTTTTCCTTCCCCCATCCGCTCAATTTCCCTCCACAAATCCTCCTTATCTGTCTTCCATGTTCTCCACTAAGGGAAACCAGGTCATCTCGTCCCTTTGTGCTTTGTTAGGATACTATTCTGACCAGTGGGTAGATGAACCCGTTTTGGGTTTTTTATCCATCTTCTCTACAGATGAAAAGCCCACCACCCAGTTTGATTTCAACACATTTTTGGCAGATAATATTCACGGACAGTTCGTGAATTTTGGCACCAAAGGCATGTTTAGATATTCGTCGATATTGGCATACTTGTTTGTCTTCTTCCAAGCAGATAAGTTTGTTTTTTCCATGCAGAAGATGGATGCAGATGGTAGACCTCAGGCAGTCACAGCATGGACCTCCTTGCTCAAGCACAACTCCACAGAGTACAACTTCAAGGAGTTCATCGATCAGTTATACCACCTTGTGGTAAGCATGCTAGGTGGTAGGCCTAAGCCTCAGATAAACGATGAAGTTCAGAGGATCCTGCATCTCTCTGACAACACAAAGACCGGGGATTGGTACCTGTATCAAAATCATACCGAGATCAGAGTATACGAGTGCGAGTTGGCACCATATAAGCTACCCAAGTATTTTCCTATTAGAATCTTTGCTCTAGAATATATAAGGCAGATTATGAATTCAGACGATATCCATTTTGTATCATTGAAGAAAAAGCAACAGCTTAGAATCAAGGGGAAGATTGGCTCCTTCATCTGCAACAGTCATGGTGCTAGGGAAGAACCAGACCAGATGCTAAGAGAAATGAAGTTCTTCCTGAGTTTCCCATGGAATTATGATCCATGTGGGATCATTTCAGAGATGAGGGTGAAGAACAAAAACATCCCTTATGTTCGTGTGTCTAGGCATGAAATTGAGAAGTTTGAAAATCAGAGAGCCTGGGAGCCTAACACATTGATTGAAGTAGAACAGCAGGATCCCCTGGCCATGGTATCTCAAACAACAATGCCACAGGTCTCGAAGGAAAAAAGGCCTCAACAAGATTTATCTCCAGCTGTCATAGAGGTATCGTCTGAAGAGTTCCAACTGCACACTAAGAGGCCCAAGACAATTTCAGTTCCTGGCCCAATTGGAGAAAAGAAAGCCCCGCCTGCCACAGTGACCAAGTCTGTTATTCCACCCTTCGGGTCGAGCATCCATAAGGCCATAACCTCAACAATGACGGAGAAATCTACAGATCCTCCATTGACCACCCAGCCAGGCAAGGGGGGATCGAAGCTGAGTATCTTTGAGAAGTATGAGCTGATAAAGAAAAAGAACCAGACCTTGATCAACAGTACTTGTGCTCAGTTTTGGAAGTAGACGTCGACTGCGCAACATAGGCTACTGTCTGCATTTGAAACAGAAAAGGGAAGAATGCACATGGCCTTCCTCCAAGCACAGGTACCAGACCCCAAGGCGATCACTGACTACAAGAGGGCCACCTTCGAGTTTCAGACGAAGGACGTGCATCCGACCGATCAGATGGATCTGCAAAAGCAGACAGGGGAAATGGTTTTCTATATGTTGGCACATGCTTCTATTGCTGCTTCAAAATTATAGGTGTCCCTGAAAAATGTTCAAACACAGCTCAAGATGGAGAAGATTTCATCCTTTGCAAAGGATAATAGGATCAAAACTTTGGAAGAGCTGGTCCTCAAGATTGGTTATGATCCTTCGAACATGAAAGTAGCTGAAGAGATGATCAAAAAGAAGAACACTTATATAGCCTCCTTGAGGAAACAACTGAAACTTCCACCCACAGAGGATTCACAGGCGAAGGAGATAGCAGAAAAAGAAGGAGAGAAGGATGAAATGCTCAAGCTGCTCATGGAGAAAAATGCACAACTCAAAGAAATGGAAGATGAGATGGAGAAACTATTAAAAGAGAAGGAGCAACTGAAGCCAATGGAAGTCATTCCATTGAGTGCCATTTCGATTTCAGGAGAAAGCACAACATCAATGACAACAGTCCCATCCACAACTCCATTGACATCCCAAGAGAAGACAACTGACCTGGCTAAATCCATGGAAAAGATGAGCCTGCAGGAGAAAGAGATCATCAGGCTTAAAAAGGAAGTTGAGAACCTTTAGGAACTCAAAACTTCCTTCTAGACCAGCCTCTCTAAGGAAAAGTAGGTGACAGAGCTACTCAAGCAGGAGTTACAGCAACTCCGGAAGTAGACAGTGGCAGGAAAGACTTTGGCCGAGGTTAAAGAGAATGTATGGAAAGACATCACTAAGTCCATGAATGAAATATGGCCAATGATCCAGATCATGTTCGAGCAGAATGAGTTGGTGCTAAGAAGAAAACATGCCATTGAGAATATTAGAGTGGAATTGGGAGACATGCCGACACAAGCGAACGAGATCATCAAATTCCTCAATTCTAAGACCAGGGAAGAGCTGGAAGAGCTGAAGATTGAAGATAGAACATAGACCATCCTTGAGGTCAAAAGAGTTTTTACCAAGAGAGGATTAATTCTTCAGTTGGAGGAAAAGGTTCAGGCCATGGACCTAGGGGTACAAAGATTCTTCAGTAAGATCGAATCTCTCCAGAAGAAAGGTCTTCCTGGTCTGAAACTGATCAATGATAAATTGATGACACTCCCAGACTACAAGAAGAGATTAGCTGAAGTGGCTAAGGACAGTTCAAAGTTTGCAGGAATATAAGGGAGCATCACCGGCAAGGCATTCCTGGATGCCCTTCAGTGGGACATCAATATCCAACACGAGATTCGATACATATTCCTCACCAAGCCTACATTCGCCAAGTATACAGAAATGGATGAAGTGTATCGAGGACTGCTCAAAGTCAACGTGCCCAGTCATCTCAGATGGGAAGAGCTCTGTGATATGATCGATTAGAACATGGGTTGTCCAGGTCTAGTCAGTTGTCCGGTCAGATGAGGTCGTGCAAAGGCTTCATCAATGGTCTACCCAGAAATCAGCGTGCAGTTACACCAAGTCATCAAGCAGTTCCTAGATTTAGGAAATTTGTTAAATTAGTTAAGCTAAAAATAGATTTAGCACGTCCTGATCTTTTATGACAGGAACATTTTGTAATTTGAGTTATATATACTTCACCTTTCGAAGTATTGAGGGTTGTTTATCTTCGCACCTTGACGCTATTCAACCTGTAATATTTTTGAAGAGATCTTCCATTAATAAAAAGGAGGCACTTTTACAGGATTCTTGCGTGTATTCACCGGTGATCTTGTTTCTCTAAGTCGAATGTTATTCTCGCTTTGTTATCATACTATTTTCTGAATCTAATCTTTAAGAGTAACGAATGTTACAGGATTTATCTCGTATACCCTGTTTCTGACTCGAAAGATTTTAATGTTTTTCTTCTGGTGTTTTCAATAAAGGAATTCTTAAATGCTTCTTTGTTGAAAGTATCTTTCTCATCTTTTCTTCTAATAA
>JZKD02S1477683.1:0-10797 GCA_000966675.3 Picea glauca | reverse complement strand
ATCAATGGTGATTTCCCTCGCACTTGTTAACGGTATACATCAATGACCGGTAATCAAGTGGTTTCTACCATGTTCGACTTCGACACATGTAATCACATGGTCAGATTCATACTTTTAGGTGGTAAGTTTGAAGACCCTGGATATATATATCCAGGTTGCGATGGAGTATGTATATTTTTTGCGAGACATAGATCCACTATGTATGGTTCGTGGCTATGTCGTCTTGATTACACATTTGTCGCACAGATCCACGGTGTATTCCGGTGGCTGTGCTATATTATGACTACATGGATCCACAGTGTATGATTGGTGGCCATACCCTTTATTTTTGATATCATCAGTCTATGATCCGAGTATGGGGATGCCTACCTCAGGGTTGATATATTTGATATTTCGCTGATGTTTGGATGTTGCAGGTCTCTGATTAGATGCGCTTCTTAGTTCTTGACACACACATGCAACTTACAAAGTCTATCGACTATCACTGGTTCCACTCTCAGACTTTGGGGGGCATTCTGTTATCCACATTTTTGGTCATCGGGATGATGTCATGACAGTGTCATGATAATAGAAAATCAAACTCTTTATTAAGAACATTTTTCATGAGAAAGGTTACACTTGTCAGTTTCCAGAAAGCATAATTTAAAATATAGTTCGCAGGCTGCATATATACTCTCCTGCGAGAATCCTTAATTCCCGCAGGCTGCCTTAAACTTGACTGCGAACTTCTCGCATTGTACTTGAAGTCAGGGTGCGGACATGTTTCTAAATAAGGAAAATGGATGAGTTCTCGATCCTTCTAGAAAGAATCTTCTAGAAGGATGAGTTGGCTTTCAAATGGTTGGCAAAATACTGACTTTCCAGATATCTTGGGATCATTCCCTATCCAAATAACTAAGTTATCTTCTACTATATATTAAGGAGATTGCTCATGGAAAGGGTTAACAAGAACAATAATAAGAAAGACTAGAAGAAAGCTAGTAAGATATTGATTGGAGAACCAGAGAAAGACTGTATGGAGGACTGAAGCTACAGCAACAAAGGACAACAACAAGGTCATCTTATATGGTTGATTTTCTTCATGCATGAGCAAGTGTGTGTGTCAGAACTAAAAGCCATTGAAAGGAGATCTATGACATCAAGGCTCAGGTTGTATATTTCTCTTTCAGTTAATTCAATACATGAATATGTCTCTTTCCCATAATGATGATGTCATCTTATTACATGATTCCTTGATCACATGTATAGACTAGATATTGAATACATTAATTTTCTTGTACTTTGATTGGTTTGTATTGTCGTGATTGAGAAGCTCAAGAGCATCGAAGCAGAGCAAGGAACAACAGAGATTTAAGGAGAAGCGTTCATAAGGTATGTCCACTATCCATTTCTCTTAGTTCGTTCAATAATCTAAATCTAGGGAAAGAGTAGTATTCTGTCTTGTTTTGTTCTAGATCCAGGTGGATCTAGGGAGATTGTTCTGTGTCCGCACTCACAAATTTATCCATTAACAATGATGAATCCTCGATCATGGGTTTATGCACATAATGACATATCTTTGTAGCTTAAAGATGCTAGAATACATCTCTACCCTGAAAAAAATTAACCCACAATTTTCTGTCGAGGAAGGTGCTTTGATACCACTTGAAATATTCCAGATATAAAAAGTATGCAAAATAGAAATAAATAGCTAGAAATGGCAGATGAAAAACAATATAACTATAACAACACCACAATAATACCGAAATGATGCCAGAATAATACCAGAAAGAACACTTTGATTACTGAGAGCAATGTTCACTTGCCTCTTCGAGGGTGAAACCTCCAACAGAGAAGAGCTCTATTAAAATAATATCCAAGACAAAAGTTCTCATACCCTTGACTCCTATTTATACTAAATATTTCTATCAAAAGAACCATCTAGTGGAATATCCTTCTAGAAGTGGAAGCTTCTATTAAGTCTTCTTACATTGGACTTATTCTTCCTTATTGCTAGGCCTTATTAATATTGACCTTTATTACATGGAAATATATTATTCTACATGTGTGAGGGGTTAGGTACCTAACATGAAATGTGGACCTACCACTATCTGCCAACTAGCATGGCACATGGCACTCGTACTACTCAACACATGGAATCAATTTTTCCTATCAATATTTGCCCAATTATGCCAAATCGAGATGACATGTGGCACATCCGATAGGTGATAGATGTCCCTCCCATGTCACAAAAGGTGGGTCATCCATCATGCGACACATCACCACCGGACATCAGACATCGATACTTTCGCATCATAGTAATAACCTTGAAAACACCCGATGCCCGAGATTACGAGATGGTTAACTAAGCTAATCTCGAAAATTATGAGGTGATTAGCTAGGTTAATCTAAGGATTATATCTACATGAGATCTACGTCTAAAATATCATGCAGGTAGATCTAGTGGCTACCGTGGTTTCTTTTAGAGTCTCGGCTTAGTAATGGATTTGAGGGTTGGATAGTGGAGACTAGCTTGTCCATCAACAGAGCAATGATCCTCACTACAACGTATCTCAGTCCTTGACAAGTATTTGTATGTTGGGGACATGTAATATGTCTTGAGGGTCCAATGATGAGATACATCATGCTGATGTAATAAGCCCATACAAAGAGTGACATGTGGAGGTTGGGGTTCCAACATACTCTAGGTTCTACGATGGCCCATGATGGAAGTTGGGTTTAGTTGTAGGGAAGATCGACAGTACATATTTGGTTCGTGATACAAAATCGATGGTCAATATTACATTTTCCATTGGGACCTCAAGACTCCAAGGTACTAGAGCTCCCTTATTAAATCAACAACCCAACTCTCCTAATGTCCAGATCCAACGGTTGAGACTTAAACACCAAAACTAGGCCTCCATATCCAATGTGGTCTACAACTGACACATATTCTCTATGTTCCATGCCCATGATATGACACATCATGGTATCATTTAACTTGGCATGACACGTGGCTCTCTTACCAAGTGACATGTGGCAATGATTTTTTTCTTGGCCTCTTTTCCAAATATGCCAAATTGACATGACACATGGCATCGCTATCATGTGACATGTGGCCCTCTTAGCTCATGACGCATCACCCTCAGGTAGAGAACATCATAGCTTTCTTAACACAATGTAACCATGAAACCTCCAAATCCCAACATCTAAGGATTACTAGGTGGTTTAATTTGGGTAATATCATGATTAAGAGATAGATTACCACGTTAATCCTTGAGGTCCTGGGTCAACAAGATCTACGAATATGATCTCACACGCTTAGTTCTGAAGAAAATCACAGTTTATACCACAACTCTAGTGTGGTAGTGGCTTAAGGGATCTGGCAATGGATATTTGATAGCTAGACGATAGATCGACGGTCCTCATCCATGTGGATTTCAGACCCTAATAGGTTTTTGCAGGTTGAAAGCATGTAAAGGGTCTACAGGTCCAATGTCGTGATACGTCGGGTTGACATATTTGGCCCATGATCATCCCCATAGTCTTGATGCCAACTCCCTTTTGAGCTTCAAATTAACGGTTGACATTGACCATCCACCAATCCAACTGTCGTTATTCTTGTGTGGTTCTACAAAGGGTTTAAAAGGTTAATCTCACCCATTTGGATGGTTGAGATTGATTTTTTCCATGAATTAGATGACTAATGAGTCCTTCAAGATCCATTTGGTACTAAAGGGATTATAACTTTGGTCTTTGGACAACTAATATTTTATCAAACTCAAGGATCAACAGTTTTTGAGTCTTGTTGAATCGACCAGGTATTAAACAAGTTTAGTTATCGTTGGGTCCTGGAAATTTTGTAGCCTTGCACCACATCGGTCTACATGATTAATTTCTCAATTTTCCTCGGGTTCTTGTGCGTCTCATGATAGTCCCAAATCCTGCAGTCCTTCCTTTCTTCAAACAAGGAGTATTTAACAATGCCCTTTAGCCCTGATTTTTGAATCTCTTATATTCGACATACAAATTTTGTATTCAAAGGTACATAGCATGCACACAAAGACTTGCAAACAAAATAAGTATTATATAAGTCAATAAACTTTCACAATCAGGAATACAATTACATACATAAATAATGTTGTTTTTTCATTAACATAAAGGGTTGGCGATGAAGTTACCATTCAACCAATTGGTAAATATGCACAGTCATAACACCAATGTAGGAAAATCCTATTCATTCATACATTCATAGATATAAGTCATTCTCTTTATTCACTACTCAAAATATGCAAATACTTATATGTTTCACAATTGATACCAACCAAATGATTGTGGGTGTTCACCATACCACCCAACCATAGGCTCTATATGATTAGTCCCTTTGACAATAGGCCACCCATGTTCCAAACCATGATACCTCCAGGGAAACCCTCTACATGTTTTCTCTTGCAGAAAAAGAAAATCCCTCTTCTTCAGGTCTTCTCCCCCAACCCAAGAACTTAGATCTCCCTTTCTCTCTGCCCCGAAGTGTGCTTCTCTTCTATGCATTGCTTGAGTTTCTCGACCTGTCCCCTTAATTCTGTCAAAAGGAACCCGTGTGATCAATCTTTGTTGTAGGGATAGTACTTTGTGGTATCTTTGGATGAAAATTAAACTGTCCTAGCTAGGTATTCCCATACATGTATTCATTGAAGGTGGTTGGTTTCTCAACCACCAGCCCTTCCTCATTAACTTATTTTCCTTGAAATCAGAGTTAAGGGAATATCTGAATATTCCCAAAATCAAATATTATCAGCAAGGAGGCTTGGGTCCTCTTTAGTATGAGGAATCCCTCTCTAGGCTTTCTTCACTCTTTCCCCTAGTGGTATCATGGCCAATACTTTAAGGATTCACCCCACAGTCATTTTTTGGCATTTACAATAATTACATGACATTGCATGGA
This sequence comes from Picea glauca, assembly GCA_000966675.3. Lineage (NCBI taxonomy): Eukaryota > Viridiplantae > Streptophyta > Pinopsida > Pinales > Pinaceae > Picea > Picea glauca. Next base: position 5,873 of record JZKD02S1477683.1, on the reverse strand, counting down.
AACCACCAATCATGATTGATTATATATACTCATGGTTTAGAGAGGGGGTGTTACAATCCTCTCCCCCTTCAAAGGAACACCATCCTCAGTGTTATTTACTTCTCAACAACACCTTCCATGCCTTCTTATTTTAGCAACCTCAACAATGTATTCCTCTTCTTCGTCTGTACTTTCCAGACTCTTTGGAATTTAGCACATGCCTACAACAATTTCAAACAACAATCATGTTAATTCATAATTTCATGCATAAAATTTTTATTATTACTCATAATTCAAGAGGAAATTTGCAATCAACATAATACTTATCTGTGCAATTTATGGAATTGCATCCATATGGTTGTCTCATTAACTTGGCTCACTATTTTCCTTGACATATTGATTGTGTGCATGATCGTAATCATCAGAATACAAGAACTATCAAATTCCCTTCTTCCTTGCAGACACTCACCCTCCAGGCCCAGGCTTAGGCATCCCCTTCTCTGTTATATAGTCCCTCAAGTGATCCATCTTTCCTTGCCAAGAATTTCTCACATATAAATAATTAATGAGACTTCCTCAAGTCTTACAGTCGAGGCGTCCCTCTAACTTGTTGTTTCTGAGGTGTCCCTTTGTCCCATGCCACCATGATACATCATTCTATGGGGATCGTGGCTAATCTCAAGGTTCTCATTTGAACAATATCCCTTTTCTATGTTTTCCAAGCTTGAAAACCATCATTTGTCCCTCTAGGATAGATCTTTCATCTCACCTGTACCGAATGCATATAGTAATTATGACGATTTCTCAATAAAAAATTTATTTTAAATATGTTAACCACATATTTCCATTGTGTATTTCTATTTTCAGATCTATTCCATACAGGAACCCAATTCACAAGTATGAGACTTTCTTCTCATATCAGTTTGGATCAAAAGGCATTGGTCTTCCTCAGGCATTATAACACTTCCTTATCCAAGAACCATTCATGCTACAATTCCAACTTCACACAACCAAACAAACTGTTAGTTTCTCATGCACATTATATTTTCCTTGCACACTTGCATTGGCTTCCAAACAATTTTTCAAAATCTGTGCATACTAACAATCACATCCATTTACTCAAAAAGGAAATACCATTCCTTTCACATGCATTACTTTATCATAACAAGACTTTCAAAAATGAAATCAAATATTCAATCAATGTGCCAATGTTTTTGGCCACATTCATACATAATTCACCCTTGCATTGATTTTTAGATTACCATATTTCATATTAGGCATTCTTGCCATGGTGTGTCAGGTCTCAGCCAACCTCTCACCACATGGATTCTCTATCCACATTAATTATTACAACATGATTGTTTCTCCTTCTTTGAGTTGATCATAGCCTCAAATCGTTACACATGAAAGTAAATTACCACATGAATGCCTTTAAGCATTCTTTCTTTACTAGTAACCAGGGTGCCAACATTTAAGGCCACCCAATTCCTTGCTTTACTATTATTTAACTCTAGTAGAATATGGGAAGATTATTTTTCCATAATGGGTAGTCCATTAGCTACCCTCTCATGCAGACATGCATTTCCTCAATGCATTCAATTCCATGTGCTTATTATGAGCATTGTTGTCCCCAATCATTCTCGATTGGTCAAAGTATTCATGACACTATGTTCATTAATTTTCTTGCAAGGATCTCAATCATCCTTGGTTTCTAGAGGCTCCTCCCTCTATCCTTCAGGTTCTTCTTTCCTAAATTCATACCCTTCTTGGGTATCAATGGCATACAACAACCACTCAAAATTGCATGTATATCATCAAATAATAAAAACATTTTAGAAGGGGTTCTTACCCAATACCTTTTTAAATTCTCATGTCACATGGGCATGAGGTTTTTATACATGTTCTAGCTGTCAACACCCTTTTCTAATTTTTACCTCATCAATGGTGCTTCATGGGAACTCTTGCGTTTTCTTTCATAGTTCTCTTTTATCAACAACCTAATTTCATTTTTCCCCTTCTTGAGGATGTCCATCATTGGCAGTTTTCCTCCTCAACAACTCCAATATTTTCCTACACATGCATGCATTATCACAGCCACAATTATATTATATATCATGTTAAATTAAAATGCATGTGTCATAGAATTTAATCTCAGCAGAACAATTCCATATTTTCCTCGGCATATTCTTATGCACTCTACAACATCATTCCTTTATGTTTTTATGAGTACAACGATAATAAAATTTTCATCTATCTCTATAATGTTTCACCATCAACATTCTCATGTCAAAACAATTGCATGCATCAACATAAGAGTTTCTCATCTGAGAGACACATAATACTCAACAAGAAAAGGGGCAAGGGATTGTTCCCTCTTTCCAACTCCTTTGCACAATCAGGAACTTTCAGTTCAGTTGAATTATTTCCAAGGCTTTTCTGCCTCTGCATAACATGGCTCAATCCAAGCTCATTTATTTAAACACACTTACAAGTTTCATTTTTCATTTACTAGTTGTACTATTTTCATAACTTCTCTTTTAAATCATACAACTCTGTCTTATCATTCAAAGTTTTTAAAGTGAGAAAAGTGTTCATATTCTGTCTTTGTTTGCTTCTATAATTTATCCCACCTGGGATCTTCTTGATCTCTTCCTCGAGTAGCCTAAATCAATTTCATCTTGACCTTCTTGAGTACATAAACATACTAAAACAACAAGATTTTGGCTCCTAATGAATTATGAACCTGTGCATTCTGCACATTACCATTCATACATCAGAATAGTTAATATTCATTTGCATGTTCCCCATGCATGTACTATGTTTTAGAATGTAATCTAGGATTCTTATATAAATAATATTTTCATCCCACTATCTAATTCCCAACAGTCATTAAGGTTATGGCTCTACTCTCCAAATAGAGTATTTATATAGTTCCTCTGCATGGAACTTCTTCAACATGCAACTCTCTTGTTGCATATCCCATACTATCTGAAATGACCTCAACCTTGGTTCAACCTCAGCTTTATCATTTCATATTTCCACTCAATATTCCATAAGGAATATACCCATGCATTCAGATCATGCATTTAGATTTTACACTCATACATGCACAATACTCTATTGTGTTTTCATTCACAATGCACTTAACCGCATGCATCAACATATTGTGTGTGTCCACCACTGACACACTTCATAGTTTCACATGTATATATGCTTATATATTTTCACTCATGATTGTTCACAATCATTTACATAGAATTTTCAAAGGCATAATCATATTCCTTTCTATGACAACAACAAAGCACTTTTGCTCATTGCTCTTTCAAATTTTTATATTAGATCTTTCTAAGGAAGGGATTACACCCTCCTCAAGTTGTTATTCCATCAAGATATTTCAAACCCTTTCATATAGGGTCAACCATGCATCCATGGAATTTTTCAGACCTAGAAATTATACATCTTTCCTTGCAATCCACTTATTTATTCCATGCAAGTATACTATTTTCCTTACTACCCACTTACTCAAGTAGTACACACTAAGTTCATGACATCGAAGATCGGTATCGCTACATCCACAAAAAAATCCCTTGAAATCAAATAGACCCATTTAAGAGCATCACATGTCACTTATAAGGAATTGAACCTAGGTGGGGAGGGTAGCAACCATTCCTCCCAACCACCCAAGTTACATACAATGGAAAATATGTGTGTGTGTGTGTGGGTGTGCATTGCTTGCACATATTTGTATCCTTCACATACATTTATTGCATTTTTATAACATCCTTTCTGATGAGAACTTCCAGTCATCCATGTGGTCCTCTTATGTCATGACATGTCACCATTGGGTAGTAGACATCAGATCTTTCTTAACGCAATGTAACCATGAAATCTTCAAATTTCGACGTCCAATGATCACAAGGTGGTTTAATTTGGGTAATGTTGTGACTAAGAGATGGATTGTTGCATTAATCCTAGGGTTCATGGGTCTACAAGATCTACAAATGCGATCTCACATGCTTAGATGTGACGACAATCATGGTTCCTCCCACAACTCTGGTGTGGTAGTGGCTTAATGGATTGGACGATGGATATTTGAGTGCTATACGACCAATCAATGATCCTTGTTAATGCAGATTTCAGACCCCAAAATTTTTTTTCAAGTTGAAAGCACATAAAGGGTTTATGGGTCCAATGTCGCGATACGTCGGGCTGACGTAGTTGGCCCATGATCACTCCCTCCATGACTAGGAATATGAAAAATGCCATCCTTGTAGTCTCGAAACCAAATCCCTCCTGAGATTCAGATCAACGACTAGCATTTGACCATCCACCAATCCAACAACCACTGTTCTCATGTTCTTCTACAAGGGGTTTCAAAGGTTAATCCCTCCCATTTGGATGGATGAGATAGATTTTTTTCGTGAAATCAACGGCTACTGAGTCTTTCAGGATTCATTCATGACTGAAGGGATTATAACTTAGGTCTTTGGACAACTAATATTTGATCCAACTCAATGATTGAAGGCTACTAACTCTTGTTGACTTGACCATGTATTAAAAAGTTTAATTATCATTGGGTCATGGAAATTCTCTAGACTTGCACCACATCGGTCTACAAGATTAATTTCTCAATTTCCCTCAGGTTGTTTTGTGTCTCATGACAGTCCCAAATCCCACATACCTCCCTTTCTCCAAACAAGGAGTATTTAATGGCCTCCTTTGGCCTTGATTTTTGAATCTCTTGTATTTAACATACAAATTTTTTATTCAAAGGTACATGTCATGCACACAAAGAATTCCCAACACAATAAATATTAGATTCATCAATAAAATTGTGCAATCAGGAATACAATTATAGACATAAAGAGTGTCAGTTTGTTATTAACATAAAGGGTTGGCAATGAATTTATCATTCGACTAATCAGTAAATATGCATAGTCATAACATCAATGCAGGAAAATCATATAAATGCATACATTCACAGATATAAGTCATTCTCTTTATTCACTACTCAAAATATGCAAATACTTATCTGTTTCACAATTGATACTAGCCAATTGATTGTGGGTATTCACCTTTCCACCATACCGTAGGATTTTCATGCTCAATCCCTTCGACAACAGGCCACCCCCATGCCAAGCCATGATACCACGAGGGAAACTCTCTGCACTTTTTCTCTTGCAGTAGCAACAGATCCCTCTTCTTTGGGTTTTCTCCCTCGACACAAGAACTCAGATCTCCCCTGCTCTCTACCCCTCATGTGTTTCTCTTGCACATATTGCTTGGGAAGGTTCTCGACCTGTCGCCTTCCTTCTGTCAATATTTATTGTAGGGATGGTACTATGTGGTACCTTTGGTTGACAGTTCAACTATCATAGCCAGGTATTCACATACCTATATTCATTGAGGTTTGTTGGTTTGCCAACCACCATCCCTTCCTCATTAATTGATTTTCCTTGAAATCATAGTTAAAGGGAGCATCTGAATATTCCCAAAATCAAATATTATCAGTAAGGAGGCTTGGGTCCTCTTTAGCATGAGGAATCCCTCTCTAGGTTTTCTTCACTCTTTCCCCTAGTGGTATCATGGTCAATACTTTAAAGCTTCACCCCATAGTCAATTTTTGGCATTTACAATTAAAAAATATTTACAATAATTACATTCCATTTCATGGAAATCACCAATTGTGATTGATTACATATACTCAGGTTTTAGAGAGGGGGTGTTACACATGCCACCCCTACAACATGGCTAATTGTTTGCAATGAAAGAGCCTTTGAATCCTTGGAATTATAGGCATGTGCCTCAATATCTTATGAGGAGGACCATGTTCCTTACCCTTTTTTATTTTATTTATGGTACATGTCATGCCCACATTTTGGACATATATCTTT
>JZKD02S1477672.1:0-10797 GCA_000966675.3 Picea glauca | reverse complement strand
ACTTCCTCCAATGATTTTATGGGCACAAAATTACATCGTGACCTTTCTCCCAATGGGTTTCGAACAACAACAGAGGGTTGATCTATGAGGGCATGGTATTTGATAGCAAGGTTAGATATACAGGGGTTGGGGTTTATATTGGAATGCAGAGGTGAGTCTATTGTGTTCTCGGGCAAGGTGAAATCATTTCTACATAAAAAATCTTCCCAAGTATCCCCAATCTAAGCTAGATGCGACAACAACATAATTCGAATAAGCCCATGGTGAAAAAGATTTGACAGTGGGTTAAACTTATGTTTCTAATATAGATTAATCATTTTATGCAAACTCATAAATAGATAGAAAGGCATATAATCTTGAACCCTATCCAAACCCATAACATGCTTGAATCTCTGACAAAACAAAAACAAAAATGCTTACCTCAGCCGCAAAAGAAGTTCTAAAATTTTTCCCTCCAAAGAACGAGATGTATATCTAAAACTATGAGGTTTCTGAAAAAAATTCCCGCGTGGAAGGTATATGGACGCATTTCCGAAATGGTTTTTAAACGGTGTGGGAAAATTCATAATTGTTCGCTCAGAAACCTTCCCGCAAAAACGTGTCTCGGGTAAGGAATTATGGGTTTTTTAAACAAAAAAAACTCAAAGTCATTTGCTTGGATTCGCATCACAGGTTCCTTTGACACTATGAAAAGGATACAACAGACATCATAGGGTGTGGGTTTCATTTCTAGAAGACGAGGAACAAAGAAAAATCTGTGCGAAATGTAATGGCACAAAAATTGCAGAGTTTGGGGACTATCATAACTTGGACAGATGAGTTAGGGAAAACGAAAAACCAGAGAACTCATAAAACTATGAGCCACTACCAATGATGAATGCCAGACCCTCCACAGTAAAAAATCCCATACGCATAATGAGTTGTTTCATTAATGTTTTAGGCCAGCAAGGTAAGGTGAAAACGCCAATACAACATGTCTGTATTCATTTGCATAAATGTTGATATGACAATTAAACTTATGAGAAGAATATCAAAAGTTAACCAAGGTTCTAATGCACCAAAACATTTCAAAAATGAACTATTGAACCATTGAATTCATAATAACCATAATAAAACAAAAAAATTGTTAATGGACTAATCAACCATTTCATAAGATTTGATTTTTAATCACATATGGGTGGCTTCTAAAATGATATTTCTAAGGTAAAAGGTCATGAAACCAAGCAAAGTTTTATGTTTAAGTTCATGCTTGCACTCATGAATTAAAAATTAAAAAAAATAAATGAAAATGCAAATGATAAAAACTCAATAAGGTAAGCTTTAATCCAATTATCACTTCGAAACTCAGAAATAAAAACATTTACAAATGAAAGGTGGTGGCAACTACATAAAGATATAATTTATTTGTGGTGACTTCGATAAAAATCGAAAACAATGGTGGCTACCAACAAGTACCTGAAAGACAAAACAATCAAAATGAAGTACTCTCAAGTATCATACAGGGAGGAATTTGATATCGATCCTCACTATGGTCGCCAATCTGTTGTGTTGGTTTTGTCACTTGGGTGAGAAAAACAACAACACTTGCATGTCTAAGTGAGCCTGCTATAAAAGACAGACGTTTGTGAGTGGGTTAGATAAGACAAACACATATGAAAACAAATAAATACAACTAAAACAACTAAGAAATAAATGTTAGAAAGCTTGAGAAACTTAGAGCCATGAAAATTAAACAATGACCAACATAATGTTACCAATGGATCAATAGATTAGTTGGCAAAACACTGTAGAGAAAGTCAAGGACTTATGAGTCCCCTCTTCCTCCTTGGGAGGGATATTGAGTTCCTTAATTGAGATATATTCACTCCTTACAATGGAAGAAATGACAAATGAAGAAAAAAAATGTGTATTCCTTCAAGAGGTGAGTGGAATGGCATATTGCAATGGTGCTTGAAGGATACAAAGAGAAAATAGGTTTCTCGAGGGAGAATTCTTGCAGCATAACAATAACTTGAAGATATTGGTTTCTTAGCACACCCATGGATATTATTTATAGAATTCATACATGGAAAAATGTAATTGGTTCATAGTGTGAACAAGGGGCCTTTTAGGGCACCCTCTAGCCCTTGACTAGCCTTCAAGCTAGATTTCACTCAGATATGAGTGTCAAATCACATTGGGGGTTGAACTAGAAGTGGTTGGGGGGCCAAAAAGATCCATAAATGTGTCGTTGATATGGATTTATACAGGAACACAATGAAATACAGAAATACACATAAACACAGAGATGCAACAGAAATAAAACTTCATTTCATTAATATCAAATGATTGAAACATGCTTACAGACCGAATGGAAATAAACTAGCTAGGGCGTTGGTAGCTTATCTTTAAGAAGAGATGTGGCGGCTACTAGACTATGAATTGAGTTACAATGAGAATCAAAGGCCTAATTATTATTTATAAACAATGGAAAACCCTAAACATCCAAATACCTAACCCTAGGAGATGAAACGCCAAGACTATGGGCCCTGTTTGGGTAAATTGGTACATCAACTTCCCGAGGATGTAACTTTGGCATATGATCTTCGTTTGACGCTCTCAATACCTCGTTAGAAATATCTATCCGAGGAATACAACTTTTGATGTGAGAAACATCAAAGGAATTGTCACGTTGCTCCCAGTTTTCCCAAAAAACGTCATTTAGGGCCTCAAAACAGCTCTGGAAGTTCAGGAACTGAAAAACTACTAAAAATAGTAAACTATGCGGAAACTAAAAAAATGAAAGAAACAATGGTAGGGGTCCAAGTGAAATAGGTGGGTGGCCACCAATATCCACCTAGATCATTCCTCCCCCATTAGGAAGCAATGGTCCCCATTGCATTGAGTTCCTCCATGAGATGAGGAAACTTCTGTTGAACTTGGTCCCTGGTGAGCCAGTTGCCTTGGTGAAGGATTTGGCCTACTTTGACAACTCGATATAGCAGTATCCTTTGTTGTCAGGTGCACTTTATCTGTGTATCCATGATCTTATCATTTGTGGCTTGTTCCATGCAGTCTGGATTTAACTATGTTGGTGTGAGTTGTTCTTCCATGTCGGATGTGTCTAGTAGAGGTGGAAAGTAGGGTCGAAGGTGGTCCACATTGAACACTGGGTGAAAACCAAGGAATGGTGGAATACTGAGCTCAAAGGCATTGTCCCCTATAGCCTTGGTGATGCTTTATGTCCCATATCGGAGTAGGTGAAGCTTGCGTTGGGGTCCAGCGAGGCGCTCATTTTGCAAATGTAGCCACACTTTGTTGCCCACCTGGAAGTTGTGTGGCACCCAATGTTGATCATGTCGCTACTTATACTTAGCATTGGCTCTTTCCAAGATGTCATGAACCTTTTGGCAGATGTGTTGAATGCGCTCAATGAATTTGTTTTTCTTGTCAGCCTCAGACTAGACATGAGATGAATCTGCCTGAGTAGCCACAAATGGCATGGCTACATCAATGGGACATAGTGGTTGGAATCCCAAGCCCACCTAAAAGGAGATATGGTTGGTTGAGCTATGGAGAGCTTGGTTGTATTTGTGTTGTACATAGGGGAGGCTCTCATCCCATGTGCATGAATTCTTTGAGTTGTACATGCGCAGAATGTGTATGATCATCTGGTTGACAACCTCTGTCTAGCCATCAATTTGTGGATGGAAATGTGTGGACTTAGTGAGCTTGGTGTTCAGCATCGACTAGAGGCTAGACCAAAATGTATTAAGGAACTTGTTGTCCCGATATGAGATGATAGACTATGGGATCCCAAAGTGTACCCACACTCATTCAAATAAGAGTTTAGCAGTGGCTTATGTTGTGATACTCTTCTTGCAGACCATCATAATGGACATGTTTGAGAATCTATTGACGACCACAAAAACATAGTCATTTCCATGCTTAGTAGAAGGAAGGCCTGACATGTAATCCATGGAGATGGATTCCCAAGGTATAATAAGGGTAGGCAGTGGAGTATAGAGGCCTTGTTTCTTGATGGTCAGTTTCGAAATGGCATAATAAATGAGGGACTTTATGTACTTCCTGACATTCTATCAAAGGTTCGGCCAATAGAAATACTTTTTCATTACTGCCACGATTTTCTCGACCCCTAAATTCCCAGCGAACCGACTGTAGTGCACCTCCAAAATAATCTTGGCACACTCTCTTGAAGGAACATAAAGGTGTCCTAGGTGACATAGCAGGGCATCCTGGAGGTGAAAATTCAGAACTTTCTTACCCTCCAAGAGTGTTTGTATATCTGGTCGAATTCTAAATCACTTTTGTAGAGAAGCAGCCAATCAGAAGTCTCGTGCCCACAAGATTTGAGCACAGTGGTTAGCGCCACGATAGGTGGTTGGCTGAGGCAGTCTGCAACATTGTTGGTGCTACATTTCTTTTACTTAATGTTCAAATGAAACTTTTGCAGGTATGTGGACCACTTTTGATGGCGATCGTTCTGCAACTTCCCTTGTGTCTGTATGAACTACAAGCGTCGGTGGTCTTTGTGGATGATCATTTCCTTTCCCAAAATGTAATGCTTCCATTGTCAACAAGCCTACACAAAGGAATACTTCTCTTTTTAATAAGTGGGATACTTCCCAAATGTGTCAGAAAGTGTCTTACTGTGATATGCCATTAGATTCCCACGTTGAGTAAGGACTTCCCCAATAACATATTCAAAGGCATCTGTCTCGATCTCAAATGGTTGTTGAAAGTCTGGTAATGTGAGCATTGGTGTAGAGCAGAGGCAATGCTTCAACTCTCTAAACGTATTTTGTTTAGATTCATACCAACAGAATTTTTCTTTCACTCCTCCCTTGGTGACTTGACTCAAGGGCCAAGTGATATGAGAGAATCCCAACACGAACCTGCAGTGGAAATTGGAAAGACCCAAAAAAATGTAGAGCTCTGTTAGGGTTGTTAGGGTTTGACAATCCTGAATGACTTTGATATTGGTTGGATCTACACGCACCCCCCACTCATCAATAATGTAGCCCAGATACTGAACCTGGGTCATGCCAAAAGTGCACTTCTCCAAATTGGCACACAACTTTTGTTGTCGCGGTGTTTGGAGGACCTATCGGATGCGATGGAGGTTCTCTTCCCAAGTCTGGTTGAATATCAAAATGTCATCCAAGTATACCACTACAAATGAGTTGGTGAATGGCTAAAACATGTCTTTCATTAGCCTCATGAAGGTTACAGGGGCATCTGTCAACCCAAAAGGCATGACCAACCATTTGAAAAGGCCCTCCTTAGATTTGAAGGTAGTCTTCCACACATAAAAGGGTTTGATTGGTACCTGGTGATACCCAGAATTCAAGTCAATCTTGCTAAAATATGTATCCCCCTTGATTTGGTCTAGAAGGTCATCAATCCATGGGATCAGTTACCTATTCTGGATAGTGATCTTGTTCAGCACCCGATAGTCATTGCAGAGTCAGATGTGGCATGATCGATCTCCCACAGGGTGATGAACTCGATCATATGTGACCTTTCTGCAACAGATCCTGAATCTGCCTCTTGATTTTGTCATTCTCTAGAATAGAGCACTATTAGATTGGTCCATTGGGCAGTGGTGCACCTGGGGTCAGATCGATGGGAAGCTTGACCTGGAAGTGTACAGGCACCCCTTCAGGGGAGGTGAATATGTACTTGTACTCCTCCATGACCTTATCCATATGTTGTTTTCGTGTAGAGGGGCCCTGTCTGGAGGTCATGTCCACATTCTTCTTCTTTCCATGAGGGCAGATCATCAGGAAAACAAATTTCCTGGTTTTGGAAATGAGCTTACTGCATTTTTTTGCAGTAACCAAAGAGATGGTGATAGGCGATGCTATCTCTGGTATCTTGTACATCTTATTTCCCAAAGTAATAATAACAACACGAGGCTTGGACTCATACATAGCATGTCTCTTCCACAAGTACGGTTGGCCTAATAATACATCAGAAACATCAAGAGGAGAAATGTCAAATAATACCTCATCTATGAAGGGATTGATGTTGTAGGGAAGGCGACATTGTTGGATGAAGCAGAGGTCCTGTCCTTGGTGCATCCACCTGATGGTGTATGGTTGTGGGTGTGATTTGGTTGGAAATCCAAACCGCTTCATGACCTCTACTATGATGAGGTTCTTTTGGCTCCCACTGTCAACAATGAACTGCAATGGGGAACCCTTTACCCACATCTTGGAATGGAAGAGGCGCTCCGCCTCCTCTGGATCTTCTAGTTCCTCCTTCTGGATATTCGTGGTGGAAACAGTGGAATTGGGATTCACATTGATAATATTCTTCCCTCTATCATTCCCCTTGTCGGGTTCAGATTCAGAGTCGGATCATGCATCTGATTCAGAAGCCTTCAATTCGGCTACCAGTGACTGCTTGGACCAACACTCACTTGTGTTGTGAGTGGAGCTCTTCTGGAACTCACACCACTTCCTTGTGTCCTTTTTTGGCTTTGTGGTGTTGTTATTTTATTTTGTCTTTGGAGGATTGTCCTGGGCCGCCCCACCTTGGCTTGGTCCTTTGTTCTACAGTTTGGGGGTAACTTTCCCTTGCTTCTAATTCGCAGACCCAAAGTCTCGCTTCTTCTGTTTGAACTTCTACTCAATCTTGGAAACATATCGATATTTCGCACCAAGTCGGGATATGTCGAGGAACTCCATTTCCTCCTAAATGTATCTCTATAGAAAACTACGGTACTTTAACACAAAATGTTTCTCTAAATCTTTGATACCCAACTTTGTGTGTAGGGTATGAAACTGATTCGTCAGCTCATGCACAACTTGGTCCCTTTGCTGCCGCAGTGTAGTCCATTGTATGTATTTATTCTCATATCTCCCCAAAGAATAATATTGTTCCTTGATGGTGTCTCGGAAAGAATTCCAAGTTGGTGCGACTGAGAACAGAGAGGGTTCCCCCTCGCCCTGTTGGGGTGACTTTGAGGAGTGCAAAAATAATCCTTTCTCGATCGGAAAAATCATGAACCGAGAAATATCCTTATAAGAGATTCAACCATCTATCTATGAAATCTACATCTATTTGGCCCTCAAATATGGGAATTTCAAATTTTACTTGTACCTTAAAAGGAGTGGTGCCTCTAGAGTGGCTGATGGATGTAGATGTGTTGTCAGTGGGAAGTCGTTGAAGGATATGGGAAACATTTTCCATCATTGCATTCCTTTGTTTCTTGAGAGCCTCCTCGAGCAATATTTTGATAGGATATCCTACTCCCTCATACTTCTTTTCTTCCCCCATGGGCAGTCATCAGGGTTTGCGAGGCTGATCTTGCAAAGGTTCAACCAGATCGAGCCCTAACTCCTTATACCTCGACCTCGTTAGGGACATGAAAAGAAGGATCGAGAAGAGCAGACTGCTCTGATACCACTAATCCAGATTTATGCAGGAACACAATGAAATACATAAATACACATAAACGCAAAGATGCAGTGGAAATAAAACTTCATTTCATTAATAACAAATGATTGAAATATGCTTACAGACTGAATAGAAATAAACTAGCTAGGGAATTGGTAGCTTATCTATGAGAAGTGATGTGGTGGCTACTGGCCTCTGAAATGTGTTACAATGAGCTTCGAAGGCCTATTTATTATTGAGAAACAATGGAAAACCCTAAAAATCCAAAGACATAACCCTAGGAGATGAAACGCCAAGACTATGGGCCGCGTTTGGGTAAATTGGTACATCAACTTCCCGGGGACGTAACTTTGGCATATGATCTATGTTTAATGTGCTCAATACCTCGTTAGAAAGATCTATCAAAGGAATACAACTTTTGATGTGAGCAAAATCAAAGGAATTAACATGTTGCTCCCCGTTTTCCATAAAAATGTCGTTTAGGGCCTCAAAACGGCTTCGGAAGTTGAGGACCCGAAAAACTACTAAAAATAGTAAACTGTGTGAAAACTGAAAAAATGAAAGAATCAATGGTGGGGGTCCAAGTGGAATAGGTGGGTGGCCACCAATATCCACCTGGATCAGTTTTTCATATAAGTGCACATCTTTTTTCATACACAGTCGCACATTTTTCCCATTGTGTGTGTTAAGGGTTGTTTTGGCTTGTGCATACTGCACACTGTGCGTGTGCTTCCTTTGGTGAATTTGCGCACTCTAATTTTTCACCCAATTGTATAGTTTTTTGTCTTTTGGATGTATTTTAGTGTTGTAGGTGGACTAATTGTTTTTGGCATTGATGTGTTTCTTCAATCATTTGCATGCAATGTCGTGGATGATTTTTCAGTGATAACATTGGTGTTACATTCATTTAGAGAAGAAAATATGTCTTTATCCTTAGCCATATGATAAGATGCTCCAAAATCAATAAGCTATTCATCAAAAGAAGAAGTAGAAGTTGTATTGAAGGAGAAACCAGAAGCAGAAAGTGCATGTACATGAGAAGAAGAAGAAGAATTAGAATCAATATTGATGTTGTGCTTCTTCATTAATTCTTCTAAAGCTACCATCTTCTTGAAACATTTGAACTCACCATGACTATCTTTATCACAAAATTTAAAATGTCTATCAATCTTCTTATTTTTATATTTTGTTCCTTTGTCACCATTAGGAGCTGAAGCTATCTGAGTGGGTTTGGGACCCTTATGTTGCTTGTTTTTGTAGCGAGGATGTTGCTTCTTGGGATTCTTGGGTTTATCTTTTTTTGGGGCGACTAAGACTTTGTTGGAGGTACCTACAGTGTTGATCACTCCAAGTTGTATAAGTTTATATTCCTCTCTAATCAAAGAAACACAAAAGGACTCAAGAGTGGGTTTTTTATTAGCTTTCCCTAGAGCCTCTCTCATGGCATAAAATGTATATACAAACACAGAATATGCACTACCTAGCTTAGAAAGAATAAGATAGATGCAATGCTCTTCCTCCATATTTATCTCACATTTTTCACATAAAATTCAGAGTGTTTTAAACTTAGATAGATAGTCTCCAATGCAAGAAAAATCACTTGGACTTAAATTCAGTACTTGATTTTCTAACTGTTGTGCTCGAATAATATTGAGTTTACCAAACATAGATTCAATCTTTTCCCAAGCTTCATCGGGGTCATCAATTTTTTTAAGGTGGAACCTTAAATCAGGAGAGATGGACATTCGGATTAATCCACATTCTTCGTCACTCCTATTATCCCATTTTAGTTTCTTATCAACATCAATGGGTTTTTTCTCCTTTCCCAAGGTAATCTGGTACAAGCCTTTACTTCTTAATAAATCCTCCATATGCGATTTCCATTGGAAGTAGTTGGTGTTGATAAGCAAAATGTTATTGGAAGAATCCATATTAAATATGTAGATAATATGGATTTAAAAACTGAAACTGATGATCAGGATGGAAATATCTCAAAACATTAGGCGGTTTAAAAAAAAATGGCACAAAAAACGGACTTCAGATGTGAAAGTTATGCCTTTTTAAAAAAAGGCTTAAATGATAACCAAAATATCATGTGGTGGTGTAAGTTGCTTTATGAAGTGACCCAATTTTATAAAAAGAAGTGGGAATCACTTTTACAATGAAGTTACATTATGAAAGAAAATCTGCATGCAAAATAAATAACTCTAAAATAAAATATGAAAGCTACTTATAGTGATTCACTTTTATAATTGAAGTGAAATACACTTTACAATTGAGCATGAAATTTTTCAAAAAAAGAAACAAAAAGAGAGATACTTAATAAAGAAACTTTTAACCAAATGGGCTAGCAAAACATATTGTATTGTTTAGAAAGAGGATTGGGGGTGTTGTTGTTGTTGTAAAAAAAAACTATTTTCACACAAGAAAAAACGTTCGTTTCTCGATGACAACAAGGGTTAGATCTCGGTTAGCTTACCCAAAAAATGCACATTTTCCTATTTGTTTATGATTTTTCAATATCGCACAGGGCATGGGGAAAAGAGCATACATAGATCTAAAAGAGTAGAAACCCGGAAACAAATAATATAAAATCAAAATAATACTCTGCAAAAATTTAAAAATGGTGTATTCAAGTTGTATACCTCTGGATCTTACTAAAATGGACATATCTTGGGTAAATGGAAACCTTTTCGAGTGAAAAAAAAAGTGTTCTTGACTGAAAAGAGCACTCCAGATGCATGAAATATCCTCTCGGTCTAGAAATGTACAAAAAAGACAAAAAATAGAGATGAGGCAACTCAGCTTCACAATCTCGATCTACAACAGGTGTGAGTCTTCAAATAGACTCTAATACCATGTTAGACAACACATGTATTCCAACAGAGGATGAACACCTTCAGTAAAAACTCACACAACCATATCAAGGATCAATACAGTGATGTTTTGACGTGGTAAAACCCCTACATGTTGATTAAGGTTGGTTGTCATTAATGTCAATCCTTGAAGAAAGCCCTATATCATAAAGTTTGGGTAATGGACCCAAGATTGTTTGATGTAAATATGAGTCATTATTGTCTTGTCATGGTTGATAATAAGTAGAAATTGATGAACTCTAAAGTGGCCCCCTTGAGGTGAAATCCCTCATGGGAAGACACTTTGCAGATTGAGTTATCCTAGAAGTATGGTTAGAGAACCCATGTTTATTTGTGGAATAATGAGATGAACTCCAGTGAATTTTTCAGTGAAACTATCCTGGATGGATATTTCTTGTCATTCCATTTCTGGTGGTATGTGAAATGTCACATAACGCCTCACAGTTAGAGAGTTATGGCCATGAGAAGTTGGAGAACCCAGGTTTGGGTAATGGACCCAAGTTTGTTTGATGGATAA
>JZKD02S1477661.1:0-10797 GCA_000966675.3 Picea glauca | reverse complement strand
GAAGTTCACACCCCAGCTTAAGGTAGCCTGCGGGAATCAGGCATTCTCGCAGGAGAATATATAAGTAGCCTGCGAACATGTTTCAAAATGTGATTTGTGGAAGAAGACAACTGTAGCTTTTCTCCGGAAAGTATTCTTGGTAAAGAGCTTGATTTTCCATCATCATGACCTCATCATGACATCATCACAATGACCAAATTTGTAGATAACAACAACACTCTCTTCTTGAGTGTCCCCTACTCATTAATAATACCCTGTTATTAAGCTCAACCCCTTTTTCCATTACTAGGTTGTTGCATTTCCAAATGTGCCTATACCTCTGCATAGGCACTATAATGATTATCAAAACTCTTTTTTTTTTAAACCAATACTCACCTTTGGCATGTACCTATAACATATGGAAATGTTTTTCCAAAATTGACATTGTTTGGAAAACTTTCATTTAAAGTAGTTACTTGGTTCATGGAATCCAATTCCACTTTTTCCTACAACTTTATGGAATAACTCAATGCTTCCTTGGAAAAAATAATCTTTTTATCATGTTTCCCTCTGGATTACCTTTCCAATGGTGTACTCATGCCTTGATATGATTTTTGAGATAAAATTTATGGCTTTCTGGAATCAACAATTTCACCCATTTTTTTTTGCACTTGTTTCATTGGTTCAAATAATTTAAGAGGCCAACTTTTGTCACTTATAGAAGAAAATATGTCAGGAATAATAAAATATTTTATATACGACACAGATAGAAATCATGATTGTGAACACTCAATAACTCTTGAATTTATAATCTCATGCTCCAGTCAAATTTTGTATAAATTTGGAATCGATGAATTTGTGCTTTTACAGTTTCTCTAGACATGGAATTTTTTTATCCAAAATTGGCTATCTCCCAAATGGAGCGAAACTGGGAAAAACTGCCTGAAGACAAAGTTGTTTGAATTGATGAGTAGGTAAAATATAGACTAAATAAAATTTCCCTAATTGGTGATCTGGGGTCCCTTTTCCTCTAAAGTTTTCAAAAATCTCCGAAATACGCTTGAGAATAGTGGATTTTTCCCTATTTGAGTATCCCCACACCAAGCCATTTTAAATTTTGCCAGGATCCCAAATGGGTATTTCCATGCCTTCTTTTTTATTTTTCTATCAAAATTTCACTTTTATCTGGGCCCTAGTTACTAAGCAAGACCCGAATATTTAAAATATATTAATTCATGTCTTTCAGAAAACTAAAGCAAAATTAGCCAATGGCCCTCACTCACATTCTTGTAGCCCTCGTCACTGCGAACACACCCCTAAATTTTCATCTGATTATAAGTTGAAATGATCTTGTTATGGGAAAACCAAGTTTTTGGCTCCAATCTTTTTTTGTTATGTTAAATCTTCTATTTCTGCTGACGTGGCAACTTGGCTAACATGGCATGACACATGGATATTGATGTCCACCTGCCATCCCCTGATTCAGTCATGTCATCATCCTCCTTTCCATTCATCGATGATCAATTTATTTCTCTACATTGACAATTTCCTTTGCATGAACAATCGACAAATTCTTAAAAGTCACTTCATAGGATTTCACTGTACCTTAAAAAATTTAAAAGATTTTGGAGCAAATCTAGGATGAAATCTGAGCTGTTGATCTCAAAATAGAAATGATCTTGACCATCTATCTACGATAGATGATTTTCTTCCACTTTTTCTTCTTCAATGATCAACGATTTCCTTTCCATTGATGATTTTCTTTACACTTCACTTTCTTATACTTTGTCGAATTTCACTGAACTCCAAAAATCTTATCAAGGGTCATTGAAAAACTTTGCATCGACAATCAATGATTTAAAAAAAGGTCATTACACTAAATATTTCTTTGAACTTCGATCGTTCCATCGACGATTGATGATTTTTTTGCATTAGCGATTTTCAAGAAGGTTTCTTTATAATATTTTGTTGAACTCCAAAAATTAGAAGTTTTTGACCAAATCCAGGATGAATCTGGGTTGTCGAGCTCAAAATCAAATTGATCCATGTCGTCGATTCCTCATACTTCACCAAATTTGCAGATGAATCTCGACCATTGATTTCCAAATTGAATGTGATCTAGGTCGTTGATTCCCCAAATTTCACCACACTTCATCGAAATCTGAAAACTCCATTGGTGATCAACGATTTTCTTTTACAAACTAACTTTGTTTAGACTTCACCAAATTTTCCAAACTCTGAAAAGATCCAATCCCGTAGATGAAGCTCAACCATCAATCTCAAAATCAAAAGCAATCTCAATAGTTGATTCCTTAAAATATGTTCCACAACCTATGCCTTTTGCCTCCACGACGCTACCAACGTGGATCATGTCATTCCACATCACAGGTATGGTCCAAGTCATCATTTGTATGGAAATTTTCAAAACTCCCAAAATTTTCAGAATTTTTCCAAATTTTCTTCGGTGAACTTGAAAATTTTATCCGATTCAAAAATGGATCTAGGTTGTTGATTTCCAAGTTGAATATGATCTAGGACATTGATTCTCCTAACTCCTCAGTCACCATTAAAACACAAAATTCAATCTTCCAGGAAAAATTTATCTCTACAATTTGCAAATTAATGCCATTGTTCATCTCCTTAACCATTATGAGTGCAAATTTGACGTGAATTTGCTTATGATTTTGGGGATTTCACTCCGAGTTCACACATTTCCAAAAATACATCATAGATGAAACTCTACAACAAAAAATTTACCCAATTCACATTGGTCTTTAGCCCATACAAGTCCAGTGTTGGACGAAAATATCTGATACCATATTGTAACACACCCAGCCTCCAAGTTGAGCCACATTACTATAAAAATGACTTAACATACTTTGATACCATTTAATACTCTGCATGCCTGCAACATGTCGGACAAATCATGCAATTAACAACAATTATAAACACGTGAATGCAACTGTTCACATGTTTCCAGTAGCATAATAAAAACCCATGAATGCAATAAATCAAGCAAACTCACAACATTCAAATATTCATTTACACAACAAAATAATCATATTAAATACAACAGAAAAATTGTTTGTTTATATAAGAACCAATTGGCTACGTATGAAGGATGTTCCTCCCAACCATAGGTATGTTGTTCACTTTCTCTCAACAATAATCCACCTTTGAGCTAAGGCTATGAGTCCACAAGGACATCTGTCCCTCTTGGTTGTCCACTCTCCACATTCAACAACCCAAAGTCCAAGTTCTACTCTAACACCACTTCCAATCCACCAACTCTCTTCCCCTCAACTTTCACAACCCAAGGAATGGGATCCCCCTTCACTGTACATAGTCCCTTAGGACTTCCCACTTCCCTCTAGGGATCTAGTGCTTTTGGTTGGCTAGGAATCTCACAACTAGGGACTCTAGGAACTCTTAACTGCTTCAAGAGTTCTCACAACAGTCTTCTCAAAGATATTGAGCCATTTCCTCAACAAGAAATATGCTCCACATGCACATAGCATGTTTTTATAGGCACACAGGCCACAATTCCTGCATAAACACAACCCAATAATGGATGCCTTCAAGCACAACATGGCTAATGCTCTTCCTCAACACTCCGCTCCTCTCTTACTACCCAAAACAAACATGTAGAAACTTCCCTTCTCTTTCCATTCAAATTCCCTTTTCTCACATGCTTGTTGGCTCTCACTCTTCCCCAAAAGGATTACTTAAATCTCACACTTCCCCCATGTTTGGTTGTACTTAGCCCATGTAGTCAATAAGTCTACGAGGTGATATAAAAAACCAACCCTTTTACATGAATTCAATGTTTGAGTGCCCGATAAGTCAAAGGGGGTATTATATGATAATGACACATTAACCCAGACAATGACGTGGGTTTTCCCCTTGGGTCCCCTTTTATCCCCCTCTCTCATGGAATCATAGCCCCCATTGTTACCATCCCTCTTGCATTGCAACCAATGATTATTATTTTTATCAATAATTTCAATGTATGTAATACATAGTTCGACCCTCAACCATTTTAATCAATACATGCTCTTTTCCCCAAACATACCGATTCACCAGCCTAATTCTCATTTACAAAATTACATTATAATTTGTCGGGATTAAAACTGGCGATGTTACATGTTGTGTGCAAGTTACACTGGACAACAATGGGCCATTGATTGGGATATTATAGGCCTTATAGCCACCATAAGAACAAATATCTTTGTATAGGGAAATTAGACAAAGTTCAAAAATAAATTTCCTCACAGTGTCCATGTTGGTGAAGCAAGTGGGATACAAGTCCCTCATTTACGGATCACCCATTGGGGATGTAAGAGTACCTTGTTTATCTGAGTGAAATTATTATGTAATTTCAAAGATGGGAGGAGCCCAAGGTTACATGCACCCAAGGAGCATTAGTCCCAAGTAAGCATTTACTATCTATCTTTTGCCACAATATCTTGTGTTACCCATCAATGGTTGTGATTCTTGCAAATAAGGTGGTAGTTTCTTTAATTGTTGATCTACATATGATTATCCTTTAGTATATTGGCACACTTGACATATCCATACAACCTCATTTTTTATGAAGCATGGAGTATCATGGATGAGGTGCAACACTAAGAAGATACCTCTACAAGGAACAACAAAATTTATAGGCATTAGAGGTGCATTCATGCACCATCTTTATCATCCTTGACTTAAAATGTACTTTTCAATGTAGGAAGGTGCTAGATTTTCCATATTTAGAGTATACTTTTGCGTTATAGTTCATCTGTTATTTTTATATTTAGGATTTGTTATTCTAAACTTAAATTAAGTGTTTGACATAGGGAGGCATTCAAAATAGCATAGGTAGGATATTCACGCATGCATGGACACACTATTCTAGGAAAGGATTAGGGTTGGTGTTTCTTCTCTAACCTAGGCATGCCACAAGGATAGTCTATAATCATTGTAAAACCTAACCTATATCTTTATATAAAGGAAAGGTGGGGTGCACCATTTGAATGGTTAGATAGTTAGAGTTTTTATCTATTTACATTATGATTCTTTGCTTTTAAAGCAATTGAGAGTGATGTGATTAAGTGCTATAGTTGTTGTTTTTGTTGTTCATATTTTCAAACTCATCTGTTTTCAAATCTAGTATACCTTACCTATTTTTTTGATAGGTTAATCAATATTTAGATTGTTAAATTAGGGTTTAATTTTTAGGAGTACAAACCTGCTTACCATGTCTTGAAAATTAACATGGTATTAGAGTTTTACAACTAAATTTTTGCATGGTTTATGTATGGAGAANCCTATTGGCTTCATGTTTCATGTGAGAATCCATGTGATATGAATTTGCAAGTCATTCAGGCTCTGTAGAAGCTTAATACTAATTTGGCTCTGATCTCCTTGAGTCCTTTATCAACTTTTCATTACATGCTCTGTAACTCTACTCCTTCCTCTGCAAGTTCTTTATTGTCTTATCCAGCTGTACAAGCTCCACCCTACATCCTTATCCAATGGAACCTAGATTTATAATCTGAAACATACCCAAACACTGTTCATTAAGGACATCTGATCTTAATGTTAAAAATACATTAACACAACACTCTCTGCTTGAGTGTCCCCTACTCATTAACAATACCCTGTTATTAAGCTCAACCCCTTTTTCCATTACTAGGTTGTTGCATTTCCAAATGTGCCTATACCTCTGCATAGGCACTATAATGATTATCAAAACTCTTTTTTTTTAAACCAATACTCACCTTTGGCATGTACCTATAACATATGGAAATGTTTTTCCAAAATTGACATTGTTTGGAAAACTTTCATTTTAAGTAGTTACTTGGTTCATGGAATCCAATTCCACTTTTTCCTACAACTTTATGGAATAACTCAATGCTTCCTTGGAAAAAATAATCTTTTTATCATGTTTCCCTCTGGATTACCTTTCCAATGGTGTACTCATGCCTTGATATGATTTTTGAGATAAAATTTATGGCTTTCTGGAATCAACAATTTCACCCATTTTTTTTTGCACTTGTTTCATTGGTTCAAATAATTTAAGAGGCCAACTTTTGTCACTTATAGAAGAAAATATGTCAGGAATAATAAAATATTTTATATACGACACAGATAGAAATCATGATTGTGAACACTCAATAACTCTTGAATTTATAATCTCATGCTCCAGTCAAATTTTGTATAAATTTGGAATCGATGAATTTGTGCTTTTACAGTTTCTCTAGACATGGAATTTTTTTATCCAAAATTGGCTATCTCCCAAATGGAGCGAAACTGGGAAAAACTGCCTGAAGACAAAGTTGTTTGAATTGATGAGTAGGTAAAATATAGACTAAATAAAATTTCCCTAATTGGTGATCTGGGGTCCCTTTTCCTCTAAAGTTTTCAAAAATCTCCGAAATACGCTTGAGAATAGTGGATTTTTCCCTATTTGAGTATCCCCACACCAAGCCATTTTAAATTTTGCCAGGATCCCAAATGGGTATTTCCATGCCTTCTTTTTTATTTTTCTATCAAAATTTCACTTTTATCTGGGCCCTAGTTACTAAGCAAGACCCGAATATTTAAAATATATTAATTCATGTCTTTCAGAAAACTAAAGCAAAATTAGCCAATGGCCCTCACTCACATTCTTGTAGCCCTCGTCACTGCGAACACACCCCTAAATTTTCATCTGATTATAAGTTGAAATGATCTTGTTATGGGAAAACCAAGTTTTTGGCTCCAATCTTTTTTTGTTATGTTAAATCTTCTATTTCTGCTGACGTGGCAACTTGGCTAACATGGCATGACACATGGATATTGATGTCCACCTGCCATCCCCTGATTCAGTCATGTCATCATCCTCCTTTCCATTCATCGATGATCAATTTATTTCTCTACATTGACAATTTCCTTTGCATGAACAATCGACAAATTCTTAAAAGTCACTTCATAGGATTTCACTGTACCTTAAAAAATTTAAAAGATTTTGGAGCAAATCTAGGATGAAATCTGAGCTGTTGATCTCAAAATAGAAATGATCTTGACCATCTATCTACGATAGATGATTTTCTTCCACTTTTTCTTCTTCAATGATCAACGATTTCCTTTCCATTGATGATTTTCTTTACACTTCACTTTCTTATACTTTGTCGAATTTCACTGAACTCCAAAAATCTTATCAAGGGTCATTGAAAAACTTTGCATCGACAATCAATGATTTAAAAAAAGGTCATTACACTAAATATTTCTTTGAACTTCGATCGTTCCATCGACGATTGATGATTTTTTTGCATTAGCGATTTTCAAGAAGGTTTCTTTATAATATTTTGTTGAACTCCAAAAATTAGAAGTTTTTGACCAAATCCAGGATGAATCTGGGTTGTCGAGCTCAAAATCAAATTGATCCATGTCGTCGATTCCTCATACTTCACCAAATTTGCAGATGAATCTCGACCATTGATTTCCAAATTGAATGTGATCTAGGTCGTTGATTCCCCAAATTTCACCACACTTCATCGAAATCTGAAAACTCCATTGGTGATCAACGATTTTCTTTTACAAACTAACTTTGTTTAGACTTCACCAAATTTTCCAAACTCTGAAAAGATCCAATCCCGTAGATGAAGCTCAACCATCAATCTCAAAATCAAAAGCAATCTCAATAGTTGATTCCTTAAAATATGTTCCACAACCTATGCCTTTTGCCTCCACGACGCTACCAACGTGGATCATGTCATTCCACATCACAGGTATGGTCCAAGTCATCATTTGTATGGAAATTTTCAAAACTCCCAAAATTTTCAGAATTTTTCCAAATTTTCTTCGGTGAACTTGAAAATTTTATCCGATTCAAAAATGGATCTAGGTTGTTGATTTCCAAGTTGAATATGATCTAGGACATTGATTCTCCTAACTCCTCAGTCACCATTAAAACACAAAATTCAATCTTCCAGGAAAAATTTATCTCTACAATTTGCAAATTAATGCCATTGTTCATCTCCTTAACCATTATGAGTGCAAATTTGACGTGAATTTGCTTATGATTTTGGGGATTTCACTCCGAGTTCACACATTTCCAAAAATACATCATAGATGAAACTCTACAACAAAAAATTTACCCAATTCACATTGGTCTTTAGCCCATACAAGTCCAGTGTTGGACGAAAATATCTGATACCATATTGTAACACACCCAGCCTCCAAGTTGAGCCACATTACTATAAAAATGACTTAACATACTTTGATACCATTTAATACTCTGCATGCCTGCAACATGTCGGACAAATCATGCAATTAACAACAATTATAAACACGTGAATGCAACTGTTCACATGTTTCCAGTAGCATAATAAAAACCCATGAATGCAATAAATCAAGCAAACTCACAACATTCAAATATTCATTTACACAACAAAATAATCATATTAAATACAACAGAAAAATTGTTTGTTTATATAAGAACCAATTGGCTACGTATGAAGGATGTTCCTCCCAACCATAGGTATGTTGTTCACTTTCTCTCAACAATAATCCACCTTTGAGCTAAGGCTATGAGTCCACAAGGACATCTGTCCCTCTTGGTTGTCCACTCTCCACATTCAACAACCCAAAGTCCAAGTTCTACTCTAACACCACTTCCAATCCACCAACTCTCTTCCCCTCAACTTTCACAACCCAAGGAATGGGATCCCCCTTCACTGTACATAGTCCCTTAGGACTTCCCACTTCCCTCTAGGGATCTAGTGCTTTTGGTTGGCTAGGAATCTCACAACTAGGGACTCTAGGAACTCTTAACTGCTTCAAGAGTTCTCACAACAGTCTTCTCAAAGATATTGAGCCATTTCCTCAACAAGAAATATGCTCCACATGCACATAGCATGTTTTTATAGGCACACAGGCCACAATTCCTGCATAAACACAACCCAATAATGGATGCCTTCAAGCACAACATGGCTAATGCTCTTCCTCAACACTCCGCTCCTCTCTTACTACCCAAAACAAACATGTAGAAACTTCCCTTCTCTTTCCATTCAAATTCCCTTTTCTCACATGCTTGTTGGCTCTCACTCTTCCCCAAAAGGATTACTTAAATCTCACACTTCCCCCATGTTTGGTTGTACTTAGCCCATGTAGTCAATAAGTCTACGAGGTGATATAAAAAACCAACCCTTTTACATGAATTCAATGTTTGAGTGCCCGATAAGTCAAAGGGGGTATTATATGATAATGACACATTAACCCAGACAATGACGTGGGTTTTCCCCTTGGGTCCCCTTTTATCCCCCTCTCTCATGGAATCATAGCCCCCATTGTTACCATCCCTCTTGCATTGCAACCAATGATTATTATTTTTATCAATAATTTCAATGTATGTAATACATAGTTCGACCCTCAACCATTTTAATCAATACATGCTCTTTTCCCCAAACATACCGATTCACCAGCCTAATTCTCATTTACAAAATTACATTATAATTTGTCGGGATTAAAACTGGCGATGTTACATGTTGTGTGCAAGTTACACTGGACAACAATGGGCCATTGATTGGGATATTATAGGCCTTATAGCCACCATAAGAACAAATATCTTTGTATAGGGAAATTAGACAAAGTTCAAAAATAAATTTCCTCACAGTGTCCATGTTGGTGAAGCAAGTGGGATACAAGTCCCTCATTTACGGATCACCCATTGGGGATGTAAGAGTACCTTGTTTATCTGAGTGAAATTATTATGTAATTTCAAAGATGGGAGGAGCCCAAGGTTACATGCACCCAAGGAGCATTAGTCCCAAGTAAGCATTTACTATCTATCTTTTGCCACAATATCTTGTGTTACCCATCAATGGTTGTGATTCTTGCAAATAAGGTGGTAGTTTCTTTAATTGTTGATCTACATATGATTATCCTTTAGTATATTGGCACACTTGACATATCCATACAACCTCATTTTTTATGAAGCATGGAGTATCATGGATGAGGTGCAACACTAAGAAGATACCTCTACAAGGAACAACAAAATTTATAGGCATTAGAGGTGCATTCATGCACCATCTTTATCATCCTTGACTTAAAATGTACTTTTCAATGTAGGAAGGTGCTAGATTTTCCATATTTAGAGTATACTTTTGCGTTATAGTTCATCTGTTATTTTTATATTTAGGATTTGTTATTCTAAACTTAAATTAAGTGTTTGACATAGGGAGGCATTCAAAATAGCATAGGTAGGATATTCACGCATGCATGGACACACTATTCTAGGAAAGGATTAGGGTTGGTGTTTCTTCTCTAACCTAGGCATGCCACAAGGATAGTCTATAATCATTGTAAAACCTAACCTATATCTTTATATAAAGGAAAGGTGGGGTGCACCATTTGAATGGTTAGATAGTTAGAGTTTTTATCTATTTACATTATGATTCTTTGCTTTTAAAGCAATTGAGAGTGATGTGATTAAGTGCTATAGTTGTTGTTTTTGTTGTTCATATTTTCAAACTCATCTGTTTTCAAATCTAGTATACCTTACCTATTTTTTTGATAGGTTAATCAATATTTAGATTGTTAAATTAGGGTTTAATTTTTAGGAGTACAAACCTGCTTACCATGTCTTGAAAATTAACATGGTATTAGAGTTTTACAACTAAATTTTTGCATGGTTTATGTATGGAGAAGATTGTTTCTTGAGAGAGCTAGCCATTGAAGTATTTTTATGGGTTTGATGCCTATAAGATTCCACAAATCAAAGTGATCCATATTAGATATAGGCACATAGACCTGTACGAGGTTGTCGGTGAGATGCATGTGTAGTTTCAATGT
>JZKD02S1477650.1:0-10797 GCA_000966675.3 Picea glauca | reverse complement strand
CACTCTCCACTCATTCCCCATCCCCCACGTCACCATCCACTATCCCCTTCACACTCCCGATATTACACTCCCGTGCACCTCCCATACTCGCGCCCCCCATCCACTTACCATATAATATAATCAACGCTTCATATTAATTCCGGATCCCCCCCCCCACTTTCCGGAATTTAAGGAGGGGGGGGGGTCCGGAATCGTAAATGCACATCTGAACGGTCCAGGGGAGGGTACCTAAATCTACGGCCCAAATTGAATTCTGGGCCCCCCCGGGCGTTCGACATTTAACGGGGGGGGGGGGGGGTCTGGAATACCGCTTTCCTGCCAAAAAACCACTTTCCCCAATTTTTACCATTTTTGCCTATTTTACCACATCCTCTTCCAGGTCGATTTTTGAGCAAACGGAGATGGATTTTAAAAATCCAAGAGAGGTTTCTTCTCAACATAGGCTGAGGAACAAAAACCTCTTTCATTTTTTTTCAATGGGGTCACGAGCAGAGAGAATCAAATACATCTTTGAGGCCTATTTTTCCAGATTTTCCATTTTCCATTTCAGTCCCGATCTTTCAGGAGCTGTCACGGCCAGCTGGGGACAAATTCGACGAAACCGAAAGAGGTTTTTGTCCAGAACGTGCCCATATACAATAAAATATTTCAGTTTTCTCCCAGGTGTCATCATTGAAGAGAGAATCACGTCTGATCGGACCCCTGTTTCGCAGAAAAACGGTCCATTTTTCATGGCCGAAAACTCCGAATTTTGTGGGAGTGGTGGCTATTTTTGGCCGAGGCGGTTGAACCGACTCTCAGAACTTGAGGAGGAGATATGTCTTATTTATTGAGATGATTTTAATGTAAAAGGGTTGGATATTCACGCCCTGTGGCTATCAAGATGTAACATTTTTTAATAGATCTGCCATTAATGAAAGGGAGTCACTTTACAGGATTCTTGTGTATGTTCACTGGTGATGTTTATTTTCTAAGTTGAATGTTATCTTCGCTTTGTTACCACTTCGTTTTCTGAAACTAATCTTCAAGAGTAACGTATGTCTCAAGATTTATCTCTGATACCCTGTTTCCGATTCTAAAATATTTAAATGTTTATCTTCTGATGTTTTAGATTAAGGAATTCTTAACTGCTTCTTATTCGAATTTATCCTTCTCACCCTTTCTTCTGTCCATCATTTTAATTACTAAAGATCCAGTGAGTGTATTATCTCGCCCTGTGGAAGTCATCCTACCTCATTTATGGTTGTATTTCATTCCTAATTAATTACAGACCCCATAGCCCAATGGAGGAGTAGACTGTCTCAACCAATTCGAAAACACTTTCACAACAAAGCCCATTGTTTTCATTAACTAGCCTAATATCTCTTCAAACAAAGATATATCATACAGAGAGATCCCTCTCTGAGTCTTGGAGGGATAGATCCAAGACTCGAAGTGGTTTTGATGTTGCCTCTGTGACTGCTTCACAGCCTTGGGCAGATTACAGAGTGCTAACAGATTACACTCTTCATCATTCTCAATAGTGAATCGCCCCCGAGCTGGGACTAAACTCCACCCAGGGTAAAGGGATTCCTATCCAGGCTAAGGCTCATGGACAACAAGAAAAACTCTATCTTAGGTGCTCACTCAACTAACAACCTACAACCTCTCATTCCCCACATGCCTATCCCACCCAAGGAAGTGTGCCCCTTCTCTGCTCAACAATCCCTCGGCTGCCCCACTTCCCTTCCAGGGCTTCAGCAACAGGCCGGACTAGAAGTCTCAGAACGTTGTAGCTGCAGTTTAGCACCTATGGAAATCAATCCCTAGAAATTCTCTCGCCCAGATAAATGCTCATAGGCCTGACAACCCGCTTCTTCAATCCCACTCCAAGCTAACCAGGTACACCAACCAAAAGGGATGGGGAAACATGCTTTGAAAAGGTGAAATGGTTGTCTCAAGGATAACGGAATGTATGAGTGAAATGGTCATGGGATCATTGACTGGATAACTGAGTGTGTTTTGGAATCACTGTGAACTTTTTGTTCCTCAAAAAAATGATGGTCTATCTATTGGTTTCTCTCTTCCCCCCATAAGGTCTCTCCCCCCTGTTTCCCCCCCTTGTTTTCCCCAAAAATCCCCCTTTTGAGCTAAGTTTCCCCACGATATGAATGCATGTCCCCAACTTGACACTTGTCATATCGGAAGTTACTTTTTTCTACTTGTCCACAACTTTAGAACTTAGGATAAACTAATTATCCATACTTTATGTTTTAGGAAATATTAATATAATATTCCCTTGACTTTTGGCCCTCCCTTTCCCTAACTGGTGAAGTTCAGTCACCCATCTCTTTTATCGTGGTCGATTTGGGTGCAGTGATGTATTTTATATTAATCATGAGTCATGTACAAAGTATGTGCTCTAGCCTTTAACATCTAGGAGTGATGGCCTAATTCCAAGACATAAGCATTCCGGCTTATAATACTAGCTCACCAGCCTATAATGTATATTATATACACAAAGGTTCGTTGAACTTAATATCGTGCGCACTTTTTTACTGCTCATTGTATCCTCTGTCTTTAAGGTTACGTGCACCTTAGTTACTGTGCGCGGTATTTAGAAATGTGCAAATTACATCCCTTTAATGCGCAGTCTATGCACGCACCATGCCTTGAAAGGTGTATTACAAAAATGATGTCTAAACAGCTCACTAGCTTAAATATACTTGGATTATATTTACATTTGGGTTCGGTCGAGGGATATTACAACAACTATCCCAATTTTCCACCAGCTCTCTTCCTCTTGACCTTCCCAACCCAAGGAATGTACCCCTTCATTGATCGCAGTCCCTTGGGCATACCATTCATTTATCATCTGACACATATAGTTGGGAATCTCCCAGTTGGTAACTCAAGGAAACTTGTTGTCGGGAAAACTACCAGCAAACACTTAATGTCACAGTGAAACACACTCAGGAGTTCACTCTCTGGGCCTAACAACCTAGTTCTTCAGTCTTCAGCTCCAAAATTCTCCAGATATGCTCTATAAGTCTCCCTCCATGGATGCACCAGCTCCAGGCTCTCTTCCTTTCTCGCTACTTTCTCCTCATGCACCAAAATTGAATGTGTAAAATTGTTGTCCCAACCCATACGAATTTCCTCCCTTTAGCTTGTCTTTCTTGACTCACACACTTCCCCAATCTGATTTCACTAATCTCCCATGTGCCCAATAACTATGGGATGACCACTCACACCCATCCTCTTACATGTATTCAATGATTGCCTTTGGGAACACTCAATCAAAAGTTAGAAGGTTCATATACCAATAGTAAATTTTAGGAAAATGGGTCAAATTAATATACATGGATAATTCCCCCTTGGACCCCACTTGACCATTGTCCTAGACTCTCCCCCTTCTTGTGGATTAATTCACCCCCCATATTTTTCCATGTCCCCTTAGCAGTTGGCATCACATTTAATTATTAAAACATAGAAATATAATTTGCATATTACATCGCTTGGTCGTAGCCACATATTATATCCACATTAAGCATTAATTAAAATGGGGATTATAGTGGGGATGTTATATTCCCCCTCCCTTACAATTGTGTGTCATCCTCAGTGCACATTATGTTGATATACATATATGCAAATTTACATCACAATACTTAGAAAACAAAATTAATCACTTCCACAAATCCAACAACATTTCTAACCATAATCTCTCGTTCCTCTCAACTCATCGACCGGAGGAATGCACCATTCATTTAACAGGACTAATCCAAGGAATGTACCATTTTTTGTTAGGATTAACCCAAGGAATGAACCATTCTTTTATCAGGGTCCCCAACACAATTGGCTAGGACATTGAGATGTAGTTCCATAACTCTAGCTACTCAAAATGGAGTCTTGCATTATGTTTTCATCAAAATTGTCAATAATTTGTGGGTATTCTTCATGTGTGTTTTATTCATGCTCCCATGCATCATTTTCAGGACCATAGCAGGTCCATTGAACCTTTACCAGCCTTATGGCTTTGTTCTTGAGAACTTTGACTTTCCATTCCAGGATGGGTACTAGTTTCACCTGGAAATCCCCTTCGTGATCCACCTGGATCACATTCCAATCAATTATGTGGTTAGGGTCAAGAATGTATTTCGTTAATAATGACATGTGAAATACATGATGCACTCTCATGGATGCAAGTATTGTTATCATGTACGCAATTGCCCCTATCTTTTCTAATATTTCAAAAGGCCCACAATATCAGTTGCCAACTTTGGGAAACTTCATAATCTTAGTGAAATTATCTTCACCTTCACTTTTAAAAACACAAGTTATCCCACTTTGAAATGTTTAAACACTCTATTTTTTTTTTGCATATATTTTCTTCCTATCCTAGGCAACCTTTAAATTTTGCTTGATCTTTGGCATATGCTCTTCCATTTCCTTTAACAAATCTGGCCCAACAACTGCTCTATCTGTTGGATTATCCCAACTCACTGGAGTGTTACACTTATTTCCATACAATGCCTCAAATGGAATCATTTTTAATGAGGCTTGATACCCATTATTGTAAGCAAATTCCACTAAATGAATATAATCTTCCCATTGTGATGGATGGTTCATCACATACATTCTAAGCATCTCCTCAATTATTATGGTAGTCCTCTCTATTTTCCATATAAATTTGGATGATATGATGTACTAAGGTTTAGATTTGTCCCAAATCCCTTGAAAAAACCTTTCCAAAAATTCAAATTGAACTTTGGATCTCTGTCTCAAACTATTGCCTTGGGCACTCCATGTAGCCTGGAAACTTCTTTCATGTAGATTTTTGTAATATGTGTTGCCTTGTATGTTTTTTTCACTCTAATGAAATGAGTTTCCTTAGACGATTTATCCACCACCACCATGATGGAATCACATTTTTTCAATTTTCTAGGAAGCTTGGTAATAAAATCAACCGTAACAATTTCCCACTTCCATTCTAGAAAGGAAAATGGCTGCAACAACCTTGCTTGATGCATATGCTCAATCTTCATTTTTTGTCATTCTATACATCTAGCTATGTAATTAGAGACTTCTCTCTTCATTCATGGACAAAAGTATTGGCTTCTTACAACTACAATTGTCTTTTGATATCCTAGGTGCCCGGCATATGGCACGTTATGCATTTCTTTCAGCACCGCATTTTTCAGTTCACTAGAATTCAACACATATACCTTGCCTTTGTACATGAGAATTCCATCTTATTTCATCTCATAATAATTTAATTTTTGCTGAAAATTACCTTATTGTAATGTTTCTATTACTTTTAGATATTGTTGATCTAAATTTTCAACTTCAATAATTTTGTCGTTTAAATTTGTTATGTACATGTTGATGGTTGCAATGTGCACTTCATGAGCTCTCATGTTGAGTGCATAAACCACTTGATTTTATTTTCCTTTTATGTGCTTAATTTCAAAGTCATACTCACTTAGAAATTCCATCCATATAGTTTGTCTGGAATTTAATGTTGGTTGACCAAACAAATGCTTCAGACCACAGTGGTATGTCCTTAGCTCGAATTTCTTCCCCATAAGGTAATGTCTCCACATTTTTAATGCATGTACAATTGTTTCTAACTCTATATTGTGGGTAGAATAATTCTTCTCGTGATTCTTTAATTTTCTAGACTCAGAGCATACCACGTGATCTTTTTTACTAAGAACTTCACTGATCCCTTTCTTTCATGCATCATTCCACACAATAAAATATTCATCCGGATCTGCTATTTTTAATATTAGCGCACTTGTGAAGATGTCTTTCAGTTGCTGAAAACTCTCTTCACACTTGGAATTACATTCAAACTTCAATCCCTTATTTTACAAAGAAGTGATTGGACTTGCAATCTTTGAGAATCCTTTGATGAATCTTTGGTAATAACTGACAAGACCCATGAATGATATGACCTCTATCACATTCTTTGACATTGGCCATCCTCTAATGGCCTTTATCTTCTCAGGATCCATTGTTGTCCCTTTTGTTTAAATTATATGCCCCAAGTAGTGAATCTTCTTTTGGTAAAATATGTACTTACTTATCTTAGCATACAATGTATGCTCTCTTAAAACTTGCAACACCATTATCAAATGAATCTCATATCCTCTTATGACTTAGAGTAGATGAGTATATCATCTAGGAACTCAATTACAAACTTGTCCAGGTACTCCCTGAACACTCCATTCATTAGGAACATAAAACTTATTGGGGCATTTGATAGTCCAAATGGCACTATCATGAATTCATAATGCATGTATATTGTCCCGAATGTTGTCTTGATGATGTGTTCCTCCTTTATCCTTGCTTGATGATATGTTGATTTCAAGTCAATCTTGGAAAATATTCTTGCACCTTTCAGTTGATGATACAAATCATGAATTCTTGGCAAAGAATATTTTTTATTTATTTTGAACTTATTTAGTTGTCAGAAATAAACACACAACCTTAAAGTTCCATCTTTATTCTTCACAAAAATAATTGGAGATCCCCAAGGTGACACACTTGGGCATGTAATACCCCTTTCTTAATAATTTTTCAAGCTACATCTACAACTCTTTCAAATCTAGTGTGCCCATTATTTAAGGTGTCTTGGACACTGGTGGATCTCCTGGCACCAAATCAAGAGAGAAATCAATGTCTCTCTTCAATGGAAATCCCAATATTTCTATAAAAATATCTTCGAAATCCCTTAAGACCGGATGGTATTCAATGCTTTCCACTTTATCTCTGGTTTCCTCTTCCATATGGGTTGCAAATATATGACATCCCTTCCTGAAACTCTTCTTCAACTACATAGCTAAAATATATCTAACAACTACAGCTCTTGGAATGCCTTGAATATTACCTCGCTTCCCTTCTTCATCAAGGCATGTGATTGTCTTGTAATAGTCTAGGACAGCATGGTGTTTTTCCAACTAATCCATGCCAATTAGACAATCATATGAACCCAATGGTATGATGTTTACATCTACCTTTGTGTTGAATCTGTTCATGTCTATCGGGAAATATTTAACAAAATCATTGATCTTTCTCTTAGCTCCCGTGGATAACTGAACTAACCAATATTTCTTATGCTTACTCCTTTGCAATTGAAATGTTTCAACAATGTTAGCAGTTATGTAACTATGGATAGCTCCAGAATCAATAAAAATTGATATGGGTTGGTTGTCAATCTTACCTTCCACTTCAATCATGGGGGATTGATATTCATCGTTCTTGTTGTCCAAGGATGCATAAATCCTTGGCATGTTTCCTCCCATGTCTTCCATTGTTTCATCCTCCTAAATGTTGTGTACAGACCTCATTATTTCTCCTTTGTGAGGGAATTCCCTATATAAGTGGTTTCCCTCACATCCCCAACATTGTGCAGGTTGTTTCCTTGGACTTTTCCCAGATGAATCTGCAATCTTGTGCTCATATTGGGTTGATTGATCTTGTTGATTTGCTTGGGTGATTTTCTTGAAAAGGGGTGGCTTAAAACATCATTTTTGTTGGTTCTTTTTGTTAAAAAAAACAGGATCAAGGAGGAATAAAATAAAACAAATGTGGAAATAGAACACATAAAATACACAATACAATAGAGATATCGATATAAGTGGTTCACTCAGTGTGAGATACATCCACCAGAGAAATTTACAGGTGCTTCCTTTATTATTTTCCAGCAAAATGAAGGGATACAACCTACAACACAGCCACTATAACTTCCTCTTATTTTTCTCACAGTCTCCTCTCTCATAATACAATATTCACACACATACACAACCACAATACAATTCCCTTGTGAAAAGAGGTTTTCCTTCTAGGGCAATAAACCCTAACATAACTTCTACCATCAAAACTGCGACCTTATAATGAACGGTCCAGATTGACTATGAGATTAAAATATTTTACAAGGCAATTTATCCCAAAATTTCACTTTGTGGGTGTTTCCCCCGAATCCCCCACCAGAGGGGGGGGATCCATTAATTTTCGCCACCCCCCCTGGACCCCCCTAATGAAAATAGTGGGGGGGAAGCCCCCCCACACCCCCCCATCACGAAATGGGATTTTTAAGCCCTAAATCGTGACTCATTACCCCTTAATTGGGGCATATTACATTAGTATTGTTATTTTATTTATGTCGGTTTGAGTCCATTAGTTGTAATTGTACCTCCTAGTCTCATATATATACCAAGGAGACATTTTCATTTGGAATCATCTTGTATTTGGACATTTACATGGGGTATAAGGAGGTTTCCCCCTCGAAGAGGCTTATTACCTGAAATTATCTCTTTTTCAAGGCATTGAGTACTTATTCTGAGGTTTTTCTATGCTATATTGATACTTGGTTGTTAACATATGGTATCAGAGCTCAAGGTCTTGGGGTTTCACTACTACATCTGAGACACCTTGTAATTTTTTCTATAGATTTTTTTCTACAATTTTTCAAAAGGAATGACTTGAAGGGTATTTAACAGACGGATCAAGGTACACTAGGTTAAAATTTTAGCTCTTGAGGCCTTATACTTTCGGATATACAGCATGTGTAAGATAGGGTTCTGGAATCATCCTGAATTGAGTCATTGAGGAATTTCCTCTATAAAAAAATTTTTGTAATGTTTCAGACACGAAACTCTAGAGGATATTCACAGAAATTGGTAAGGTATCTGTGGTAACAATTTCATCTTCTGGGTCATCTTGAATTTGTAGATACACCCTTTGGAAGATAGGGTATCAGACTAGTCCTATTGACTAGTCTCAAGAAAGTGTTCCGGGTAAAACAATCATAAATTCTTCCTAGAGTATCCAAATAGAGTGAGACTACTTGCATTGGACAGTGGATAGTCCGTAGTAGTTCTAGTACAAGTTTCATAATTCTATATCAATTATTTTGTGAGGGGCACGCTATACAAGTGAGATCTCCTGTAAAGGCCAAAAATCAGCAAGTTATGGGGAAGTTACCATAAATTTCACTTGGCACATCCAATTTTGATCAGACCTGTGGAATTTCAGAGAAGAAATATCAAAGAACTACAAAAAAGAAAATTTCATACTCAGAAAGGCTGAAATTTTGGAGATACAATAAAAGGAATATTGTCTAGTAGAACCACCTCAAAATCAAGGTTTAAAGTTATACTTGGCCAACATGCCACCAAAAAATGGAACTTCTAAACCAAATAAGCCTCCAAATAGTCCTACTTGGACTCTTGATGAAGGTGAAGAAATGCGTAGGCACATAAATGATTTACAAAAGAAGACAGTAACAAAAGATGAACTACAAGAGATGATGGATTCAATGGAAGATAAGTTGGAGGCAATAAATACTAAGATGGATGGTTTAAAAGGGGAGATCATGGAAGGATTGAAAAATTTCCTAATAGAGAGGAAAACTGAAAGTGAAAATATATCCCATGAAATTCATGATGAGGACACAAGGAAGATGAATCAAGAATGGATAAACTCTAACTTTGGGTTGAAGACCAACCACTTTCCTAAGATTGATATGAGCAAGTTTGACGGCAAGGACCCAATCACATGGATACTTCAGATGGAGCAATTCTTTGATCTACATAATTTGCCACAGACACAAAAGGTGTGGATTTCTTCTTTATATTTAGAACCCAATCAATTTGTGTGGTTTCGATGACTTTGTTCTCACAAATCACTCGTCACTTGGACAATTTTCACGGAAGAAATGATAGCACACTATGAGGATACAAGGAGAAATACCTACTTTATCCAATTGATAAATCTCAAGAAAAAGGGTTAAGTTACAGAGCACATTGATAACTTCCAAAGATTGAATATAAAGGCAATAGATATTCCAGATGAACACTTGATTGATGTATTCATAGGAACTTTAAGGGATAAAATTCAACATGAGGTTCATCTTTGGGAACCCAAATCCTTGGAGAATACATTTAGGGTGGCAAGAAATGTTGAAAGTAAAAATATGGCTATGGCTACTAGAAGGACCACTCCTAACATCTATCAAGAGAATATTGTTCTTTCTTCCAAAACACCTCAACCTACCAGGTTGACACCTCAACAATTGGAGGAAAGAAAAGAAAAAGGTTTATGCTTTAATTGTGACAGTGATAAGCTCCAATGGCATGACAAAATTATTGAAAAAGGGGCATCAAGGTGTAATTTCACAACTATATTCACTAGATGTTCAAACATATAAGCCATCTATTCCCCTATATCTCCAAGGGATCATTGATAAGAATTCTAAAGTATTTGAATATATTCCCAAAAGTCTTCCACCCACTCAAAATCATGATTATGATATTCACCTAATTCCTGGGAGTGTTCCTCCTAACATCAGGCCATACAGATACCCTTATGCCCATAAGAGTGAAATTGAGCACATGGTTGAAGAAATGTTAGAGGCTGGCATTATTAGACCTAGCCAAAGTTATTGCTCTGCACCGGTGGTAATGGTATTCAAGAAAGATGGCTCATGGCATATGTGTCCAGATTATAGAGAGCTCAACAAGATCACTATTAAATATAAGTTTCTCATTCCCGACATTGATGAATTGTTAGATGAACTACATGGATCAATCTATTTCACAAAGTTGGATCTTCGTTCAGGGTATCATCAAATTAGAATGAAGGGAGAATATATCCCCAAAACAACATTCCTAACTCATGAAGGCCATTATGAATGTGTAGTCATGCCTTTTGGCCTTACAAATTCACCTTCCACATTCCAAGGGTTGATGAATTCCATTTTCAAGCCCTTCCTTCGAAAATTTGTGTTATTATTTTTTGATGATATACTAATCT